>PVKB01005622.1:40000-90095 GCA_004027205.1 Ctenodactylus gundi | reverse complement strand
GCCCCTGCTGGCGCGACGCACCGCCCCCGCCCCGCCCCGCTCCCCCCGCTCCGTCCCGGCTGCCGCCCCGCCCCTCGCCCCGCCCCGCCCCGGCTGTCGCGCTGCCCGGCCCGCTGCCCTAGCCGGCGCCCGCGCGCGTGCCGAGTGCCGCGACCCTGTGCCCGGTGCCCATTTGGGCACGACTCTGGGAGGCGGAGGTTAAATTCGAACCCGTCTTCCAGCCCAGGCTACCTTTCTGACATTAAAAAAGAAACAAACCCCCACGGAAATGAAAACGAACAGAACAACAACAAAATCGCCCTTGGCGTATGGTCTGTAACCCTGGCTATTGACGCTAAGGAGGCTGGGGCAGGCGGGTTGCAGGCTGGAGATCGGTCTGGGCTTTGCAGCGAGCTCTTCCCAAACAGAACACGGAAGACTGGGTGACAGCTCCGTCCTCGCTCGGGCCGGCGTGCAGGCGGGGCGCGAAGGGCGCGGGGGTGTGTGTGGGGGGTGTGCTTCCGGGTCAGCTTTTCTGCTCGGTTCACCAGAGCACAGGCACTCTCAAAGCCTTGTAAGCACTATGGTAATTTTTGGAGCGACGACAGTTATATTAGCATCTTATGTGGCTCACAGCTTTTCTGCAGACAGCCTCGTTTATTATTATAAAAGGTATTTACATATTATACGTATTTACAATTCTCTCTCACCACCAAAACTAACAAAATTTCCAGCACACGTTGCTCATGAATTTCTGATGAATGAAAAACACTGAGATATTCAGTCCTCTGCCCGCACTTGCCTTGGCTTTTTCTGTTTTGTAATTTCCCCTTCTGATTAGTCCTTCCCGCGGCTCATTTACACATCCATAGGCCTCATCACTTCTAGGTTCCAAAGAGCCTTTTTTGCTTCAAATCATGAGCTTGTGTGCCTGTCCGTCTTTTACTAAATCTCTCCAAACTGTTTGGAAGGGTTTTTTTTTTTTTCACCTTAGTTTCAGTTGTTTTTTTTTTTTTTTTTTTTAAATAAACGTTCAATTTCAGGAACCTGGTATGCCGAGTGTCTGACCGTGGCCTGGTGGTAGAATCCAGGCCAGTGTGCTGTGTGATCTGCAGGAAAGGAGGTGCCGGGCCAGAAGGGCCATAAACCAAGGAAAGCAGGGACCGCCTCTGCCCTGGTGCCGCAAGGCCCCTCACCCACCACTGATCAGCCCTAGGGGTGGGGGCATACCAGCTCACCCTCACTTTTGTGCTCCTTGCCGAACAAAATGGAGCATTATGAGCCCAACTGAGTCGCTTTCCCCCAAATTCCCATGAGAAGCACGGACCCCAAGCGCCTCGGGATGTTCACTGTGTTTGCAGATAAGAGTCTTTCAAGAGGTGGCTAAGTTGAAATGAGGTCTTGAGGGTGGGCCCTGTTCCAGTAGACTAGTTTATTACACAGACAGCACAAAGGGCCCTGTGGCAACACTGAAGTCCTATAAGTCTAGGCGAAAGTCTGTGAGTGGCTTTCTAGAACCTTGACCTTGCTAACCTCTCCAATTGGGAAACAAGAAACTGTTGCTTAAGCTCCGATGTTGTTATGATACCTCTAGCCAATCCATACAGGGAGCAACTATGGGACCTGCAGAGAAAAATAATGACGAAAGCATGTGCTGGCTGCAGTGTTCCGGAGGCTGGCCTTGGAGCTCCACAGCATCGCTTCTCTCTGGGACTTCTGGTGGCCCACTGTGCGGACCTCTGATGTTTTTGCCAACGCAGGGGTTGTTACCCTCACGTGTAGGGTCATCATTTTGATTACTGGGGGGAAACCTGGACTGACTCTGTCTCCAGCCTTTCTAGGAATTTTCTGGTGACCCTACCTTGCCAATTGGCACTTCCCATTCTTGTGACTACTGTGTCCGTGGAATGTGGTCCTAATTGCCCAGAAATAATTCTAGGATCTGTACTGCTCTTCGGGTTGTGTGATGGTTTGGATCTGAAGTGTCCCTCAAAAGCCTCATGATCCAATGGATACTGGGTAGTGTTGGGAGGCAGGGCCTGGCTGGAAGGGGTAGAAACTTAGGGCTTGACCTGGAGGGGCATGGGCTGGTTCTGCCCTTCCTCCGAGTCACTCTCTGTACCACCATGTTGTGACTCTCTCTGACACCGGAGTGCTGGTTCTGACCCTACCCCCGTGCCAGCCCTGCCATGTGCTTCTGCCATTTTCCAGCCTCCCACCTGTGAATGGACTGTGACCTCTGGAAACTATAAGCTGCAATAAACCTTTCCTCCCTAAGTTATGGATGTTGGGTATTGACTCACAGTGAATAAAAAGTAACTAAGACTGGTTGCTAAATAAAATGTAGTATGTTCAGAGTTTTGAGTCAGTCGTGAATAACTTTTTAGTATAAATGTGTTCCAGATTTTTGCTAAGTCTGGTAACCCTAGCTGGACTGACTATTAGGAGAAACTGTTTTTGCTGAATGTGTTGAGCCATTACAGTGTGGTTCTGGAGTTACTGAGAGCAATTATTTTAGAGAGAAGAACTTGAAAGCTTGGTATAGAAGAGATGAGAAGCAAAGAAAGGAGGGTGCCTGGTTGCTGGAGGTTCTGGATCCAGCCATGCCTGAAGCTGGAGCTTCCTTTTATTTCCTTTTATTTCTTCTAGTTTGTGGCTGACAGAGTACTTTCTTTACATAGGCCCACGTGAACTGGTTTTTATCATTTGTACCAAAGAGTGTTGTCATGTCAAATCAGCATTCAATGCTTGAAATTCTTCTTTTTTCTTTCTTTCTTTCTTTCTTTTTCTTTTTCTTCTTCTTTTTTTTTTTTTTTGACAGAATCTTTCTCTGTAGTCCAGGCTGGTCCTGAAGTTACTATGTAGCCCATGCTGGTCTTGAACTCACAGCAATCCTCCTGCCTCAGCCTCCTGAGGGCTGGGATTACATGTATGTGTCACTATTTCCAGCCTCTGTGGTGCTAGCACCACACCAAAACCCTTCATCGGGCTGGGTGCTGCCTGTTTGCCAGGTCCACAAGAGCATCATGAGGACAACCACACCTGCGTGTGTGGCAAGGCAGGCCTGCTTCTTTGCCAGAACCCAAGTGTAGTTGGGCAGCATGTAGACTTCTCTGTCTTTTGAGAAGTTGCAGAAAGAAATGCTTGATTTTGGAGATTAGAAGTAGTTTATAAAGATGAAAGTGGCCTAGAGCCATGAGATTGGATGGCCCGAGAATGCTGACAATTGTACCAACATGTGCAGAAGAAGAATGCCAGCAGGGGGGCACTGGTGGGCTGCAGGTGCTCAGCGGGCAAAGACACATCCAACCCAGAATCCAGCAGACAAGCTCAGGCCAATGCCAATCCCCTGGGCTAGAGAAGGTGCTTTGCTCACTGGGACATGGACACTTGGGAGTTCTTGGTCAGGCCAACCCACAGGGCTGACGTGGACTGAGAGGCAGCTCCCACCCTGCCTTCTGCCATGATTCCAGGTAGGTTGGCTTCCCAGCTCTTCTCTATAAAGTGGAGGTAGAGCTGATCTGGGGCCTACAAGCCAGGTGTGTGTTGGTACAGTGTTCTCTACACAGCACTTTTCAGAGTCAGGTGTATCTCTAAGTGTGTGTTGACAGGATGCTGTTCTTCTCTGCAGGCTCACCTAACTTGTAGTAGTGTCCCTCGTTTGACCTGCTAGGTGTGGCCTGCTCTGCAGGGTAGTATGGCTACACAGAGTCTGAAGCAGGGTTGTCAATAACTAGTGGACCTTCCACCTGCAGGAGGTCCACAATGTGGGTGCTGTGACACTCACAGGTGGCATGTTGGGGGAGCAGGCAGGACAGGGATATGAAATCTCCACCTGTGCCAGATATTGTCCAATCTCCCTTCCTCTGCCCAGCACACCGGTCAGTAAAATCTAGGCCATGTATCTTCAATCTCTGCTCATCCCATTTGAGAGTAGCATTTGGAGAGAGTAGAACAGTGGAGGGGTTCTGCCTGGCACTGTGCTGGCTTCCTCCAGAGTATCTGAAATCAGACACGTCCCTCACCACATCTAGGCCTGTCTAGTCACTTTCTCTTCACTGGAGCACAACACCTGATACCCACAAAGTTAAGGGAGGAGAGGGTTATTTTAGCTCACAGTTCAGAGGTGTAAGTCTGTATTCAGTCAGCAATGGTGAAAGGGCATGGTGGAAAGCCTAGTAGTAGGAAGGCTGCTCCGGCACAGCAAGATAGGAAGCAGAGTGTGGACGGTGGCACCATCAAGGGAAAAGAGTGTGGACGGTGGAGTTATACCCTACCCAGTCATGCCCCCAGTGACCTATCCCTCCAATCAGGCTCTGCCTCCTAAGAGGATGTGAAGACATCAGTAGATCAACTTGATCTAATAAAGCCCAAGATCCAATCACCTTCCAAGTACATGAGGCTAGACCCAAACCACAACAAGGCCTGATGTGCTTCTGCAAAACTCATGGGTCTCAGTTTTCTACTCTTAGCCCACACTACGTACATCCTTAAAACCAACTCACATTGATTGGCAATGAAATCAATGCCAACATCTGCCTCAAAGGATGCTTCTCAAATGTCTCTGTATGCCATTGGAAGGAGAGCACACATGTATTTATATCCATCATCATGCTCTGCATTGGTGTGAAAAACTCATGGGGACATTTATTTCATCCATTCACTAGACATTCAGGATTTCCTGTGCTAGTCACTCTGCTGATAACTGAAGAGGGGACCATGAAGGGAAGACCTGGGGCCTTTGCCCTTGTGGAGCTCATGGACTAGACACTACAACCACAGGTGGAATATCACAGAAGGGAAAGGTAGTGACTGAAGGAAATAGAAGGACTACTGTCTTAGTTGCTTTTTACCATTGGGACAAATTACCTGACATACACAAAAAGGTTTGTTTTGGCAAATAATTTCTGAGGGTTCAGCCACAAGTCAACTGGCTCTGAGGCAGCAACGTCATGGTGGGAGGGTGTGACAGAGGAAAACTGCTTACCTCATGGCTGCTAGGAAGCATAGAGCAGGGAAAGAACCAGCCAGAAAGGGGCCGGGGAGCAGATGTAGTCCCCAAGCTCATGTCCCAATGGTCCACTCAGCCACACCCAGAAGTATTCTGTACTTACAAACGAGGTATATCTCAAGCCAATCAAGTTGATATCAAGATTACTCATCACAAGTGTGATGCAACTGGAAGATTTGGCCTGTTCCAAGAGGTCCTAGAAATGTCCTGGGGAGGTGACTTTCAGGTGTGCTGTGAAAGTTAAGCATACAAAGGTGGCTTAAGACTGCACGGACCTGTCATGACAGAGAAAAGCATGTACGAGAAGACCCTAGGTCTTGAAGGTTACCTGGCTTGGGCAGTGAGTATATATGTCAGGGGGTGCAGAGGATGGTAAGAGTGAAAATGATGAGGCTGGGAAAGTTCACGTGAAGAGTACGACTTTATCCCGACTGTGCTGATGAGCCCTAAGGTGGGGGTGTGTGGGGAGGGAGGATGGTACAGGATTGGAGGTGTGCTTGGGCCTCGGCTGGAGGATGTTCCCAGGAGGATGCACTTGGAGGAGAAGGAGGGGCTGGCCATGAAGCATTTGCAGGGGATGAAGAAAAAGATGACACTGTCAGAGACTAGTAGTGTTGGCATGACCGTGGAAGCGTGAATGAGCGGCATTGAAGAAATAAACTCAACACTGGAGAAATAATCAAACAGGGGCATCCTTCCTCTGTTTGATGACAAAAATTCAATTTTTGAGCCTGCCAGCCTGCCTGGCCACAGATAGGCTGAAGGAGGTAGTGAACTCATCAGGGAAACCATAGACTTCTCCCCCCAGCACCCCTATTTTTATACCATACTGGTGGTAGTTTCCCTGGCTTGATCACAAGTCCCTAAGTTCTTCCCCTGGGAATGAGAATACTCTCACCTCCTCCTTATTATTATTTACTTTCCTTGGTTTTATAATTCTTAGTTTTGGCCTTACAGTGATTATTATGCACACATGTGTATTGTCCATGCTCTTGGGTTGTGTCACAAATTGCAGGAGATAAGCGTGACACTGATTTTCATGTCTCCCTCACAGTCCTTGGTATACCTGAATACCAACAGTGTCCAGTGTGAGCAAGGATGTTGACTGTGATGGTGAGGGATGTGACCATGAACATGTCTTGAAGCTACTGGGCTAAGCATTATGCTAAGCAATTTGCATGAGTTGCTGAGATAGCCCTCAGAATGGAATTGATTTCAAGCCTGCAACAGATTTACTACGTAGATCAAAATTATTATAATTCCCATTTTGTGGATGGAGAAACTGAGGCTAATAGTAGATATTTCTTGTGCTTTTAATTGAACTTATTTTTAACTGGTAAATGAAAACACAAAAGTTATACATATTAATAGGAGTACCATGTGATATGTCAGCACATGTATGTACTGTACAGTCAGGTTAAACATATGTATCTCCCCAAACAGTTTTCACTTCTTTATGATAAAAACATGTAAATTGGGGCTGGAGGAATGGCACACCAATTAAACAGCTTCCCTTGCAAGCTCAAGGCCCTGGATTTAATTCCCCATCACCACATAAACTGGACACGGTGGCACATGCCTGTCATCCCAACAAAAACAAAACATTAAAAATTCTTTCTTCTAGCTTTTTGAGATCTACATCACATAGCAGATGTGTAAGAGCATGTTACTAATGATAAGCTCTTTTCAATTCTACTACCCTCTTCCAACTCTCTTAGAACAGCCTTTCGATATATTGATAGAGAAATTAGTGGGCCCAAGAGTCAGTTTTTTCAGGCTCACTGAGAAGCCTCCTATGAGATTATGAAGGAGTAAGTGGAGAGGCTATCTCTTAGGTAAGACTGAAGCATTTCACTACATGTAGCCCCTCTTCCTCTGTAAACTACAGGAACTAAAGGTCTCCCGGCTGGGCTTGGGAAGGCACAATATCCCAGGGCCTTTTTGACCCCATTTTGCTTACCTTTGCAGTCATATTAAAGACCCAGATAATTATTTACCCTTGCCCTTTAGATACAATTAGATGAAATTGTATTTGAAGCCAGGAAAACAAGTGAGGTGACTGCGGCCATCTTTTCTCTCATCTTTAATTTCTGATTCAGGTGTTGGAATCCCGAGTGTCCATGAGATGGCAGACTTCTGCAGTGAATAGAGTCATGCGGGCAGGAAGAAGGGAGGGAACAAAGTGGGTTTGTGCCTCTCTTGGCTCTTCCGGGCCACTGTGATGTAGACTTTCCAGGTGGGTATGAAGCTGGTATCGGCCACAGGAGAAGAAACACAAACAGAACTTTGTACCAGGATATGTTTATATTCAAACAGAGGTGTTGCATGGATCCTAAGAAGCTTTGTTGCCCTGTTGGCAATACCTATACAGTTGGCTGCCTCAAGAGTCCAGGAAAATCAGATATGCTTGCAAGAAGCAATCACTTCTAAGATAGAAATATTCCAAAAATAAATAGTAGCAATAGCAACCAATTACTGTGTACTTACTGTAAACCCAGTCCCTACCCATTCATATCCTTGGAATCCCAAAGCCGCCACAAATTATGCATTTTGAAATCTAAATTCTTACTCTTCCTCCTATCCTATAAGACTTGAGCCCCTCCTGTTTCTCTCTCTTCATGAGCATCACCATGACCTGTACAATTCTTGTCTTTATTACTTTCTGAGGGCTGTCTCAGCAAATCGTCACAAGCTTCGTGGTCTAAAACTAGAAAAATTCACAGTTGCAGAAGGCCAGAGTCGAGGTATCAGTGTACACTCCTTCCAAAGGCTCTAAAGTGGAATCCTGTCCTTTCCTTTTCCGTGTTCTCATGGCTCCTTGTGGCCACGTCACTCCAAACTCTCCCTTCATGTTCACCTGGCTCATGCCGTGTTGGTGGCTTCTCCTCTTCTGTGTCTTGTAGGAAGACCAGTCACTGGATTTAAGTGTTATCGGATAATCAAGGAGCATCTTATCTCTGGATCCTCAATTTAATTCCATTTCTGCTGCTTACAAGGAGCAATCTCTTCTCCTCATATAAGAATATTCCAAAACTAAATAATAATAATAGCTGCCCCTTGTATATTTATTGCATGCCCAGCTATACCAAAGACTGTTTCCTAATAAGCTCATGTTCATGATTGTAGGGGTTAGAACATAGACGTATGTTCTGGGGGACACTATTCAATCCACAACACTCTCAGTAGAAACCTTGCAGTTGTTCTTGGGGCCCTTCCTGTACCCTCCCTCCTCTGGCAGCCTGCCATTGACTCGGGGAGCCTTTGCTGCTCCCTGGTGTGCTTTCTTTTTGCCAGCAAATAGTCCAAGCCACCTATGTTCTGTCTCCTCACCTTCTTGCATCCACCTATTAGGAACTAAATAGCATTCTCTTAAAATTCATATGCTGCCTCTTTGGAGACAGGGCTTTTTAATGAAAAATGTTTGTTAGTGCATATTAATTACATACATAATAATGAGTCTCATTGTGGCGTTTCAAACATGCATGTATAATTAACATACTTTGATCATATCCACCCCCATTGCCTTCCTTACCTTACTCTGCCCTTCCTCTGATCCCCTATTCCTTTCATAGATTTCCATCTACTTTTTAAAAACAGATTCTTTTATTTTCTAGAGTCCTCATTTGAGAGAAACTTTACGATACTTGTCTAAATCTGACATAACATGGTGATCTTTAGGTCTACCTATTTTTTTCTGCAAACGACATGATTTTTTTCTTCTTTGTGGCTGAATAATACTCTATTGGGTGTGTGTAGTACATTTTCTTTACCTGCCAATGGGTACCAAGGCTGGCTCCTAGGTTGGCAGTTGTAAAAAGTGCCACCGTAACAATGGAACGCAGGTATCTCTGTAGTATGGTGATACTGAGGAGTGCTACAACCGGACCACGTGGTAGGCTTTCGCAGAGCTTCTGATTGATTTCCACAGCGCTGTACTAATTTCCATGCCCACCAGCAGCGTACACTCCCACCCTCCAATATCCTCTCCACAGCATTTATTGTTTCTGTGATCTTGATAGCCATTTTGGCTAGGGTGAGATAGAATCTCAATGCAGTTTTCATTTGCATTTCCCTGATGGTTAAACATTTCCATATAATTATTGGCAACTTGTTCTTCTTTCTGAGAAGTTGAGACAGGGTGTTTGAGAAAATAGCTAAAGGTAAATGAGGTTGTAAGGGTGGGGGGGGGCCTGATTTGGTAGGCGTCCTTGTTAGAAGAGAAGGCAACATCTCCAGCAATGTCTTCCTACTCCTCTGGGAGCACTGAGGAGGGACCATGAGAAGCAGTGAGGAGGGGCCCTTCTACAGGCTGGGAGAGAAGCCCTTTTCAGACACCAACCCTGACCTTGACCTTGGACTTCCAGCTTTCAGAGCTGTAAGAACATAAATGCCTGTTGTTTAAGCCACCGGGTCTGTGGTCCTTTGTTAAGGCAGCCCAAGCTGAAGTTCAAATTCTGAGCTTCCTTCCACCAGATTCCCCATTCTTGTCAGTGACCCGAGTAAGAGAGAAGTAGCAAACTCTTGCGTAAAACTGAATCCTCTCTGCACGTTCTGTCCCTCACTCCCTTTTATTCCTGTTACAAATCAATGCAGGTAACTACTCAGAGCGCTAAGTTAGCAGGGAACAAAAGAGACATGGCCATGTGGGGTTTACAGTCCAGCTTCCCCGTCTGCCTGTGGCTCTGAACCGGCATTTTGAGTGTAGAGAGATGCCCAGCCTGTGAGCCTGCCTTCCGGCCACTCACATACATACACTGTTCCTAGCCTTTTGCTCACACCCTCCCTGGTTGCTGCTCCTTCCCTGGGCTCCTTCTACCTGGGAGGCTTCTCCTGTGTTGACCAATCTTCTTCCAAGCATCCCTCCTTGAGCTGCCAGGGCTCACACCCTCAACACCTGCCGCCCACCTTGGTAGCTGGCTTCAGTGTTTCAACAGTTGCCTGGTGTCCGGGCAAGCCCCATGAGGACAAGGCCTCTGCCTGGTTTCTTGCTTCTATTGCTTTTTCAGCCTCAGCATTAGTTATTGTTACAGGAAAGCAAACCAGTGACTAAGCTACTGTAATTCCCATCAGCATCTGCTGTGGTTTGGATCTTGAGTGTCCCCCAGAAGCCTCGTGTATTTAGAACTCTGTATTATTTGGAGGCAGAGCTTGGCTGGAAAGAGGGATGTTTGGGGTTTGGCGCTATTGGGGGTTGCCCAGGGCAGAGCTTTCAGATGTTTGTTGTTGACTTGCTGTGGGCACCCACCCTGGGTGCGGGGGTCTGGGCTGACCCAGCCTGAGCTAAGTAAAGGGACCCTCCTTTCCCAGCTTCTTCCTGGGAAAGCTCATGGCTGTTCTTCTACCTCGCTTGGCTTCTGTCTGCCATGGGCTGAGGAGCAGATCTCCAGTCTCTGCCTCGGCCATGCACCTCCACCATTGCTGGCCGCCCCACCCAGATAGGACTGTGTGAAACCTGAAACTGTGAGCTAAATACATCTTTCCTCCCTTAAATTGTAGGTGTTGGGTATTTTGTTACAGCAACGAGAAAGAGACTAAGACGGCATCTCATACCCTTCGGATTTTTCCTCTCGCCTTCACTCTCTTTTTCTACACACACACACAGACACACACACTTTTAAAGTAAATCCTTGCAATACTATAAATTCTTATTTTGACACTCATCAAACTAGTCACTTGGTAAATAAAGCTTTTTGTGACAAAACACAGATAAATCACTGAGCTCCAGAGAGAAAATACTATGGCAACAGACATTACATCCTCAGTATTTTTCCAGTTCCTATTGTAACATTGCTCAGTACAGTTGCATTATGATAATTTTTAGCTACTTTTATCCCCCGCTGGTGGATGTTAAAGGAGGATGGCTAGGTAACTGCCATCTTGGTCATCCAGTTAGTAACAGGTGGAGCTGAATAAAAACCCAGAACTTTGTGATGTCTAGGTCCAGACTGTTCAGATGCTGAGAATTTTTTTTTTTTTTTGAGACAGGGTCTCATTCTATAGTCCAGGCTGACCATGAATTCATGATGTAGCCCATGCTACCCTTGAACTCACAGCAATCCTCCTGCCTCAGCCTTCGGAGTGCTGGGATTACAGGTATGCACCAGTATGCCTGACTTAGTTGAGAGAATTCTTAACAGAAAGTGAGGGGCACATCTTAGCTAGAAATTCATTAAAGAATAATAATTTCCTTATTAAACAATTATTGCAAGCAGCAAGAGAATGGACATGCTATGATATATTCAAATAATGGAATATCTCTAGCAGGGGAGGAAATGACTACAACAAACACACAATTGTGCCCGTGAATTGCAAAGACATTCTGCTGAGCTAGAGGAGTAAGGCACAGAAGGGACTGTGCTGTGAGATTCTATTTACGGGCAATTCTAGAACAGGCAGAACCATCTATGATGAAACCGTCAGGTCAGCGATTGTCCCCGGGGTGGGAGGATGGTGAATGGGAAAGGGCACAGGGGAGCTTTCTGGGTGTCAGTCATGCTTGGTAGCTGAAAGGAGTCAGTTGTTCAAACGTATATATTTGTCCAGTCTCTGCATCTGTGCACGTGGATTTGCTGATTTTTGTTTGCAGAGTTTATCAGGAAAAGAACCCCTTAGGCAAGCACTCAACTGTAGCTACTATCACGCATGTGGAAATGTTAAGGGGTGACGTGTATTGATGTACACAGCTGAAGATAAGATGGATTGATGGTGGCTCAGGAAGGTTTAGTAGTAAAAACAGTACCGATGAAGTGCCGGGAGTATGTTTTGAGCTGGGTTATACAGCTTTCTAGAGGGACTCTAGACTGATACTTCTGGCCCAGCTGTAACATCAAGCCTGTGCCCCAGGGCCTGTGGAGTAACCTACAGTGTGGCTAGGGTGTGGGTGGCTTCGATGGTAGGCTGGGTGCCACAGACGTCTGTGTTCTAATATGGTCTCCAGAACTCACAGGTTATGTGGCTGTGGGCATGTCCCTGAAGCTCTCCTGTCCTCAATTTCCTTTCTGTAAGATGGAAACGATGGTATTTAGCCAGCAGGGTGGATAAGCACAATACAGATGGCATCAAGTTCCACTGTGTCGTATCAAATCCAAGGCTGTGCCTCAGTCTTCTGTTGTTCCATTGACCAGCGGCTGTGGACACAATTGTTTAGGCTCTTCTTCAGATACTCTACCCTCTGTATCTGTTCATCTACATCCATGGATTCAATTACATGTATATCAAATATATTTGAAAACAGGGGCTGAGGATGTAGCTCAGTGGTAGTGTACTTGCCTTTCATACACAAGGCCTCGGGTTCAATCCTCAGCACCACTATATATAGACACACATTGAGAACCAATTGCATTTGTACTGAAATGTCCAGACAGTCGAGCCCCTAAACAATACAGTATAAAAACTCTATATTTAACCACCTGCATTATGTTAGGTATTATAAGCAATCTAGAGGTGATTTAAAGCATATAGGAGGATATGTGAGGGTTATATGCAAATATTTTGCCACTTTATACAATGGGCTGGAGAATATGCTATCTGTAGGGGATCATGGAACCAATGCCCTGGGCCTAAGAGGGACTATGGTAGTTGCTTCTTTTTCCCACGGGGACACTTCTTCCTCTGTATCTCTTTCAACCTTCCCATCTGTTCTTTCTCAGCCTCCTCTGCTGAACCCTCCCGTCCCAGCTGGGCCAGTCCAGGGCTAGTTCTCAGCTCCTTCTCAGCTTTCTCTACATACTGCGCCTAAGAGACTTCGTTTTAATGTGACCGGAGCCCAATTCCTGATGTCTCCCCAGTGGGCTCCACTTCCAAGTCCTCTGCAGTTGGTAAATGGCACCATGTGCCCGTCCAGTTGCTCAAGCTCAAACACTTGTAGTCATCCTTGACTCATTTATCTCTTCTGCACTTAAGAGCAAGTCTTGTTGCTTCAAAATAGATTCACCCCTCGTAGTTCCAGACCAACCCAAACTCTGGCCTCTCTACCAGGACCATTGCCTGTACTACTTAACTGTCTCTCAGCTTCCATTTTTGTCCATCTAAATTCAGCATCCCCCACAGTAAACAATGTTGCCTTAAAACCTAAAGCATCATGACTTTCTTTATCTTGCAGTTCTCCAGGAGTTTCAGAATAAAGTCCTACATCCACAGCGTTTCTGTAGGGTCCACGGCTTCCAGTCTCTTGTCCCACCTCCCCCTGACCTGTCACTCTGCTCCCTCCATCCCTGCTGCCTTCCCTGTTCTTCCTCTGACTTCTCACACGAGCTGCAGCCTCTGGGGCTGATGCTTGTCCGTATCTTCTGCTGGGACTGTCCTCTTCACGCCGTCGGTATCGCGTCTCTTGCTTCTTTAGGTTTTGCTCAAGTTGTACCTCACCAGACAGGTTGTTTCTCACGGTTGTACCTAACATCTCCCTCCCTCTGTCCCTCACCTTACTTTGCTTTTCATTGCTTGTCATTATGTATTTACTTGCTCATTTAAAAAATCATCTGCTGGGCTGAGGGCACAGCTTAGTGATGACAGTGTGTGCCTAGCATGCTCAGACCCCTGACTCAGTTCCCCAGCCCCACATGAGGAAAACTAGCCAGGCATGGTGACACACCCCTTACTGAGGTTTGGATCTGGAATGTCCCCCAAAAAGCTCGTGTATTTGGATATTACGGGTTTTTGTGGAACCATGTACTATCAGGAGACCGGGACTTGGTATGGACGGGTGGATTACAGGCATGTGACAGGGCATTACTAACCTTCTATACCTTCCACACCTAGAAGGCGCAGAACAATAAGACCAGACCCAGAAGGGGCAGATCACTGGGAGGGACCTAGAAGTATACATATGCTCCTCTGGAAGCAGATTGGACTTGATGGGACTTGGCTTTCTGTTAGCAATATCTTGAGGAGCTGCCTCCACCGCTGCCATGTACTTCCACTGCTGCCGGCTGCCCTTGAGTGGACTTTGGCCTTCTGAAACTGTGAGCTAAAATAAACCTTTACTCCCCCAAATTTGTGGATGTTGGGTATTGAGTCACAGCAATGAAATAGTAACTAAGACAGAAATTGATACCAGAAGAGTGGAGTTGTTGCTGTGACTTTACCTGGTCATGTGATTTGGAAGCCTTAGGGATAATTTGCAGAAGGAGTTTGGAAAGCTTTGAGGATGTACTCTGAGAAGAGCTTGATGGGTGATTCTGATCAGAGCCCAGAAGACCAGAATGCTGGTAGAAGTGCATATCGGAAAAAAGTCTTAAGAAGTCTCAGATGGGAAAGAGGACTGTGTTGGCAAGTGGTCTAAAAACCATGCACGCTACGCTCTGGCGTTAAGTTTGTCAGCATTATGGCCTTGTCCAGAGACTCTTCCTGAAACTGAGATTAAGGGAAGTGGACTACTTAATCTGGTGGAGGAAATCTGTCAATATCAGGCTGCCACTTGGGTACTGTTTGCAGCTTTTAGCCAACTTGATTGCAAAAGACAGAAGTCAATGGCAGAAAAAAAAAAAACAGATATGAAATACTTGCAGTCTGGAGTGAAAACGCATGTTCCTTAAAGAGACTAACATTAAACAGAAGCCAGGTACTTGGAATCAGGACGTTAAGAAAGAGGCCTTTACAATGCCTCAGGAACCAACAAGATCCCACCCTTTACCAATTAAAGGGTGCAAAGGCAAAAGGTCTTGTTCTGTGAGGAGTACCCTAGGGCTCCCTGTAGGGCCAAAGAGGGAAGTGTTTGCCAGAGTTCAACTCTTTGGGACCTTCCAAGTACGTAGAAGCTGCTGCAGCCATGGCACCAGGGCCAGGCTACTGCTCAAGCTGGTGGCAGAGCTCGGTGAGCTCCACGTGGCTTTACAGGTTTACTCAGCAGAGTCCAAGAGTTATGCGCTCACGGAGGCTTCCACCCAGATTTCAGAGGAAGGCCTTGGAGGCCAGGCAGCTTGCCCTTGGGAGGGCAGTGGGTGAAGTTGTGAAGGAGAAGCCTAAGGTGCAATGGAGAGCCTGGAAATCTGGAGAAGCCAGGAACATGTATCATCAGCTGAGAAATGCAGCAGGCCACGGTGGATCCTGCCCAAAGGAGAGAAGAAGGAGGCTGCAGCCAGCAGCAACACAACAGTAGCAGAACCACCCAAGCTCCTTGGAGTTCATGCCCCACCATGCCCCACCACAATTTACCGCAGTTGCTGGACATGGAGCTACAGGATTTAACCCTTACCCTGCTGGGTTTAGACCTTGTTTGATTCAATTACTTTCTATCCTTCTGTCCCTCCCTCTGTTGTTGTATGTTGGAAGTCTTTAAGAGGAACTCTGTTGTCTGTTGTGGGAGGAATTTATTGTGTTTCCATTTGTACACAGTGTAGTTGTGCAATGTTAGGCATAATTAGGTAATTGGCTATTTTATTGAGTTTCTGTTTGTATGTGGTATAGTTGTGCTGTATTCGGCGTAATTAGGAACTTGGCTATTGTATTTGAAAATTAAGTATGGTTCAAGGAGCTTTGATTTTCACAGGAGCTCACAGCTAAGAGTTTGCCTTGTGTCTCAGAGAAGGGTTTGGACTTGGACTTTTTAGCAGTGCTGGAACTATTGGGGCTTTGGCAACTTTTAGAGATCGACTAAATGCATTTTTCTTGGGAAGAAGGACATGGTTCTTAAGGGTCAGGGGTGGAATATTGAGGTTTGTACATGGAATGTCCCCTAAAAGTCTCATGTATTTGGATGTTATGGATTGTCTATGAAACCATGTGCTATAAGGAGATTGGGGCCTGGTCTGGAGGGGTAGATTTCATGTGTGTAATAGGGGCTTACTAACCTTCTACACTTTCTACACCTGGAAGGGGCAAAACACTAAGACTGGACCCAAGGGGCACATCCCTGGGAGGGACCTAGAAGTATACATATGCTCCTCTGGGAGCAGACTGGAGTTGATGGGACTTGGCTTCCTGTTAGCCGTGTCTGAGGAGCTGCCTCCACCTCTGCCATATACTTCCACTGCTGCCGGCTGTCCTGAGTGGACTGTGACCTTCTGGAACTGTGAGATAAAATAAACCTTTCTTTCCCCAAATTTGTGGATGTTGGGTATTGAGTGACAGCAATGAAAAAGTAACTAAGACATTCCTGTCGTCCTAGTATTCAGGGGACTGTGGCAGGAGGATTGCTGTGAATTTGAGGCCAGCCTGGGCTACATAGTGATTTCAGGACTAGCCTGGGCTGCAGAGTGAGAACCTGTCTCAAAAACAACAACAGCAACAGCAAAAAAAGCATCTGCCTCTTTTTGTTTGACATGAGCCCCATGACTTTGAGCATTTTCTGTGTGGATGCTCTGGGACACTTGCAATGAAGCTTGTAGCTTGTCTGCAAGATTTTGTTGGATGGGTGAATGAGTGAAAGAGCATCCAGCTCACTGCCTGGACTAAGAAAACCACCCCCCAAATGAGTATCCTCACCACGATTGTGGTCCGTGACGGAGAAGAGGCACAGAATCCAAAGGCAGGGCTGAGTCTGGGATAAAGGTTGGATCCTCGGTGAGGAAACACAACCGCTGAGCAGTTTCATCCTTTTCATGCTTGGAAGCTGGAGTACCACAGCATGTAGAAATGACTGCCCCCACCTCCTAGTCAACAGTTCTCTTCTCCTGCTTGAACTCTGACTCCCAGGCCTCCTGATCCTCTGCTTCTACTAGGACACATTTCTTCCTGAGGACTCTAAGCTGCTGTCACCCAATCATGGCACCCATGGAGCACATAGCTTTCTGATGGTTGCAAGACGGTGCTGGACATTTTAAATTAGAAGCCAGTGAACTAAGAATATTTTTATTCAAAAATTAAAGTTATTGTAACATAAAGGCCATTTATAACTTTGGTTATGAGATTATTGACATTTAAATTATTAATAGTCACCTGATACTAGATGACATAAATTGCAAAATAGACTTGATTTTGACCATTTAAGGTATAATTGTTGTGTTTTCTAAGACTGATTATCTGCAAATTTAGGTATTGTGTACCAGTGATATGCAAAATAAAGCACCTTTTCTACTTTGACCAATTCTGGTCTTGCTTTGAACTACATGAAAGAAAATTAGCGATGGCAGAGTAAGCCCATAGAAAGGTTGATGTATAGATCATAGATTTGAATTAATATAGGCAATCTCTAAATTAAAATGGCTGTGTCTAAAGCTTCTTTTTAACTTATTGGATTGTGGTTGGGAGTCATTTTCTAAAAACAATATAAAATCTGTTTAATCCCTATGGTAGCTGAAATAATATGCTTGGAAGTAAAAATGGAAATGGCTCCAAGAAATAGTTTTTTTAAAAGGCATTTACCCCAATGGATACACAAACTGTGGTATTTACACACAATGGAATACTATGCCTCTATAAAGTCCAACAGCGTGGAGGCTTTTACAGGCAAATGGAAGAAGCTTGAGAACATCATGCTTAGTGAAGTGAGTCAGAAGCAGAAGGTGAAACATCGAATGGTCTCTCTGATATGAGAGACCCAGATCACAACACCTATGGAACTTAAGACGAAAAACAAAGTGAAAGAGGGGAGTAGGGTGGGGGAGGAGGGAGGTGGGGGTTGGCGGAGGGACAAAAGGAGAGTGGGAAAGTCCATGTCACCTTGACAAGATACGTATGTGCACAAAATGCTCAGCTTCATTGTAAACCTTAAATTTTGCACTTATACATATCAATAAAGTAGGGAGAGGAGAAAAAAAAGCATTTATCAGCAGTGTGCTGGGCACAGGCTGAAATGATTGCTGCAGGGATATCAGCCTTTCGCGAATTGAAGGCACATAGCTGTGGCCATGTACCACTGACAGGAAGTAGCATTTTCGGCTTCTTTGGGGAAGACCTGTCTTATAGCTCCTTGAAAAAAATCAAATTGCTAGGTTCTATGTAAGAGTATTTTTAAGAAGCCATAACCTATGGGAAGAAGCACGACTCATTTCTCAGGAAGGAGACTGTAAGCTGTACAGCAATACCGTAAACACTGCGTGTGCGCTTGGCGGATGGTAGACTGACTGTGCGTGACAAAGTTTGAGCACCTGAAGGGGAGCAGTTTGGGGAACACAGAAGAAGCACGCATTCTGAGGCATGGGGGAAGCAAAAGGGGAGAAAGGAAGGAGAGAAAAAAGGGATGTGAGAGAAAAGGGGAAGGAGACAGAGCTAACAGAGGAAGGGGAGGGAGGGATGGAGGGAGAGAACAGAGGGCGAGGGAGAGAGAGAGGCCAAAAGAGGGAATAGAAAAAGCAGAAGAGAGAAAAAAGTGGAGGGGGGATATAAAAGCAAAGGAGAGAGAAAGGGGAAAGAGAGAAATGAAAGGAGAGAGAAAAAGAGGGAGGGAGGAGATGGGAAGGCAGTACTGCATATTGGACTAAGAGGGATGGATGTGGCTTTAGGGTTGTGTGTGTGTTTGTTGTACTGGTGACTGAAGCTAAGGCTGTCACATTGACGTTAGCGTACAGTTGGTGAGCTAAGAGCTAGAGGACAGAGTAAGGCTCTTCCTTCCTTCCTTCCTTCCTTCCTCCCTTCCTCCCTTCCTCCCTCCCTTCCTTCCTTCTTTCCATTTTCCTTTCTTTTCTTCAGCTTTTGGCCCATCTGGACAAGCTAATTATCATCTCATCAGCCCACCCAACTAGCAAGGAGCAATTAGGATGGACAGAGAGAGTCTGGTCTCCTGCAAGTCACAGCTGAAATGTGCCTGTGGAGGCAACATACCAGATCACAAGCGAGCTGGGGAGAGACTGCCCGGGAGGCCCGTGTGCCAGAGCTGTTTCCCTCCCTCTGTCCACACTGTTACCTCTCCATCTTGCCCTGGAGATTTCTCAGACCTCACATCCTGTGTGTGGAGGAGAAGAGATAGTTCTCTGGCGGCCACTGCAAAGACACCAGGGGACAGGGAGGGCCAGGTTGCTGCACTGGTGGGCCTGACCTCCGCTCACAGCAGCTCTGCCCTGGCTGGTTTTTGTGTTGCTGACCCATGCACTACATAGGTGAGAAACAGAGAGTTGAAACTACTATAGACTCAGTATGGCACAGAGGGTGGTCATCACTGAGTGACTACGGTATGCTACTTGAGACCAACGGCTAGATCATATGAGTTCTGATCTCATCTCTCCTTCATACTCTCTTCATGTCTTTGCCTGCAAATGAATGTATGAAGCAGTAACTCACAGGCTTGGGAGTGTTGTGTGAGTGGCTAGGAGTGAGGCAGTTGTCCCAGTCGCTTTTGTGTTGCTGGGACACAGTATCTGATGCTTACAATTTAAGGTGAAAAAGGTTTTACTTAGCTCACGGTTTCGGAAGGTTTCAGACTGTGCCTGGGTGGCTGGCAGAAGGGCTTGGCAGAGGCCCGGCCAGAGAGAAGCTGTTCATGGCATGGCAAGCCAAGTGAGGAAGGGTGGAGCTGACCCAGACCCTTCCAGCTCATGCTCCAGTGACCCACCCCTCTGGATCAAGACCTAGGGATCTGCCCCTCCTGCCTGGGCCCCACGTCCCAGCAACACAGGAAATCAATGGATTAACCCCCAGGATTGAGCCATCTTCCTAATATGAGGTTCTGGGGGACATTCCAGATCCAAACTGTTACCAGCAGGTTTGTTCAACTGGTGCCCTGTGGGACACATGCAGCCCAGGATGGACTTGAATATGGCTCAACACAAATTCATAAGGTTTCTTAAAATATCAGGAGATTTATTTTTGGTAACTAGATTGTAGTTACTATATGAGATATTTTTGTCCCAAGATAATTCCTCTTCTCTTGATGAGGCCCTGACTGGCTCCCTCACTCTCCCTGATCTGTGTTTCTCCTCTTCTGTTCCAACCTTTTAGACACCACGGTGTGAAGCAGGAGCGTCCGACCTTTTGGGTTGCCTGGGACACGTTGAGTGAAGGGAAACTGTTCTGGGCTGTGTCTAAAATATCCAACATAGTTAACTCAATCAGGTTACCAAAACAAAATTGCAAAAAAAAAAAAAAAAAAAAAAGGCTCAGTATTTAAAGGAAGTTTAAAAAGGTGGGTTGGGCTGCATTCAAAGCTGCCCTGGGCCACATGTGGCCTGTGGGCTGCAGGTGGGACAGGTCTGATGTAAAGCATCAAAAAACCACGTACTCCAAGGTCAGTAGCACTGAGTCAGTGCCTGCTTCCTTCTTCCCTCTGATGTGGGGAACCTGATTAGATGAAGAAGCTGCTGCTAATCGATGATCAAATGAGAAGTCAAAACTTCCTTTAACAATAATTCTGACCGGCCCAACAATTCAATTCTTTTGTACTGATGCTTCGTGAAGTTAGTAAAGACATTTGACTCACATAGTTTCTTTGGTTGGAAGGAATTAAGAAATATTTTGGATAGGTGGAGAAACAGAGTCCAGGGTGAAGTGGTTGTTATGAAAATGCCTCAGGGAAACAGAATGGACACAGTGTCAGAACAGGGCCAGGCAGATTCCTTAATGCAGGACTGGCTGAGGTGTGCTCCGCGGAGCCTGGAGTAGGAACACGCGTTTCCATGTACGTCAGGGAAGTCCATGAGGCAGGAACTGGTGTATCTTTGCTATCATGGTTCATCCTTAATGAGAAGAAACTGCCTCGCTTTCTACTCATTCTGAGGCCCCTGACAGGCTCCCTCCCTCCTCCATGTGTTCTTCATGTTCTGTTCCGTTCTGCCCATCTCCTGGCCCCCAGCCTCTCTCAGCCTGTTCCGTGGTGCCCCTGCAACTCCTAGCGTTATCACCCCATCCAAACTCCAGAGAGAGGCCCTGGGCCAGTCCGCCTCCCTCCCCAGACTAACTCATTCCTCCATCCTTTGCCTTTGGTCTACCCACTCATCTATCAGTCATCTCTGCGGGTGTCTGTGTTCTTCTTTCTGTTCTCCATTCTCTCCTCTTGGCTTGGGTAGGATAGGCCCCACCTGTGCCTGTCAGCCTCTCATTTACTTTAACAAACACCTGAGGTAACTTATTTATCAGGAGAAGAGATTTGTTTTGGTTCATAGTTTTGGAGGGTTCAGTCTGCAGATGGTTGGTCCTGTTGCTCTAGGCCTGTGGTTCATATCATGCATGGAGCATGTGGAAGTATAGAGCCTTTCATATCACAGCTGTGGGAACAAAAGAGCGACAGAAGAAACCTGTGGTTCCACCATCCCTGTCAAGGCATGCTCTTGACCAACAGACCACCCACCAGACCTTATCTCTTCAAGACTTTATTACTAAACATGTGGGCTTTTGGAGCACATTCCAGATTTAAGCCACAGTACTGCTCCCGGCTCTAGCCATCCTCTTGGCCACAGGGATGGGTTTAGAGAAAGACATGTGTTCTCTTTAGGTTGAGGAAAAAATGGCTGGCTCTTTTACCAGGCCATATGGTGTAAGGGCTGGAGTTCTCGGCTACTGGGCCATGAGGAAGAGAAGGATGACAGGACCATCTCAAGAAATTGAGACACGGAAAGAAGAGAGAGAGAGAGAGAGAGAGAGAGAGAGAGAGAGAGAGAGAGAGAGAGAGAGAGAGAAAGGTCCTGATTAAAATAGTTTTGAGTTCTTAGACCAAGTCTCCTTTGCAGCTAGAACTCTTTGTGAACACCTAAGATTTTCTAGCTACCACATTCCTTTAGCCAATTTTAATTGGATGCTTTAATTGGGTCACTTGCAACCCAAAGCATCCCAACTGAGATACCATCTAGGCAGCTAACATTGAAGGGTTGACTGCTCTGTGTCCACTCAGGAGCAATAATGAACCTGGCTTGGTGCCCTACACTCAGGCTACATCTCATTAGGAAAGGCAGGAAGGCAGACAATCACACATGCAGTGACAGTAAACTGTGGTCACTCTGTTGTCATTAAACAGGGTAGATGGTACAATAGACTCCATTTTTCAAAGCTGATTTTACGTATCGTTATGTGGCAGTGCAGAGAAAAACGTCAGCAGGTTATGACCTCTGAGTGCTTTGGCGATATGATCTGTTTACTTCTTTTACACTGCACTTTACTTTTCTGGTGAACCTTAATTACTCTAATGATCAAGAGGGGAAATGCTATTAAAATCAAAATGATATGCTGAGAGAAGGACTGGGGGCTGTTAGGGACACTGAGTAGGCAACGGATTCAAGCAACTCAAAAACTGCAGGGAGCAGTGGAAGTCTCTGTGAGAGTCTTCTGTGCATAGAGACCTTCCTGCCTCTGCCCACTTAAGCCCATGCTTGGAGGGCCTTCAGGGGTTAGCTGGTCAGGAATGCCAGGCGCAGGAGTGCGTGCCCGCACCAACTCCTTCAGCAAACTGTGTGGGCGTCAGCTCCCAGTCCAGCCAGAAGATTTCTGTGTTCTGTTCCTTTACCTTAGCAGCAGAGAGCTGCTTACGGGAAACACAGGCACTTTCCTCCCAGGACTCCAGAAGCTGAACATTAAGAAACCATTGCAAATAGAGTAATTGCCCAGAATGAGCAGTAATGTCCTATTGAAAAGAGGCTGCTGCTGTGGCTGTAGCCTCTAATTCAGCAGCCCTTTCCTGAGAACCGTGTTAATGTGATTTGGGCTAATTCCCTCTGCTGCCTGGAGGCTCAGTCCAGAACAGTCTGAAGCTCCTGCCCTTCTGTTTTGGCAGAAACACAAGAATCCCTCACTCCCTTTCCTGGCAGGGCTGTTCTGGAGGCCAGGCAGCCTGCAGCCATCCATCAACAGGCAAATCGCTGTCGGGTGGCCCCTCTCGCTTGACCTCAGCCTAGGGGCTGAGGCGGTGGGGGAAGGGAGGGCGGAGCCCAGGCGTATTAAGTCTCCTAAGTGCCTCTGAGGCAGTGGCCGTTTGTCAGGAGGTCAGGACAACTGTGGTTAAGAAATGAAGGAACTGGAGAATAGCGAAATGCAGCACGTACTCTTTACTAATTTATTCTTTCTGGGTGTCAGAGGATATGCTGGTGGAACAAGACGGTTCTGGTCCCCTTGCCACAGAGCTCATAGTGTCATGCCACAGCCATTGGGTAAGCAGTTGTACAGTGGTGGATTTAACGTGCTAGTCATATGCATGGTGGACGCATACTGGGTGTCCTGAGAGGACAAAGGAGCGGTGAGGTGGGGACTGACCCAGGCTGGGCAAGGTCTGGAAAAGCTTCCTGGGGCAAGATGAAGAATGAGCAGGAACGGGGCGGCCGAGCTCTGCAGAGGGAGGAAAGCATTGGTGCTGTCTGTGAAATCCGCAGGTGAGGGCTGGGCACAGAGCGCAGAGTGGAGGGCGGTACCAGATGAAGCAGGTGGCTTCCTGCAAGGGTGCCTGCACATGGAGACCTGGGGGCCAGTTCCACCTCTTCTGCCACCAGCTTTGCATTGAGAACCACTTGGCCTGTGCAGGTCTCAACGCCTCAGGGGAAAATGATTAGTAATTTCCATAAAATTCTATGACATGTAAATTCTAGGTTCTGGGTCCAGCCGTGATGCTGTCGACAAGAGCAGCTGGCCAGAGGATCTGGGCAGGTTAGAGAGGCTAGCAAGGCCATGTCAGACTCCAGAGCCTGAGGGCACACAGGAAGGGGGCCCAGCCTGTGACCAGGAGCGAGGTCTGCTCTTTGTACACCTTGCAGCGTGGGACAGTCCTACCTGCAGCCTTGCAGTCTGGATCCTCCAGAACCCCCAGCTGCAGCTTGCTAGGCATGCCAACGGTAATGGGCCATAGGTTCTTTTGCTCACCGCCTGCCCACATCAAAGGAGGCCGCTCATCCTGGAAAACAGGAAAAAGCTTATTCAAAACCATCTTTGTGTGTGTGTGTGTGTGTGTGTGTGTGTGTGTGTGTGTTGGGGTGGGGGGTGGTGAGAGTAACTCTCCAAAACCATCCATTTCTCTGGGCTACACCAGAAACCTTTTTAGGATGCACCAGAGGGGAGTGGGAATCACAGATTGAAGTTTATAAAATAAACTTACAGTCTGCTGCCTCATGGCAAATTCTCTTGATAGCTGATGTTTGCGTATCTTCGTGCCTTGATTAGCTTGATTTCTTGGTTGGTTGCCCTCTCTCTCCTCAGTTCCACATCTGGCTCCTGAGGAGAGAGGGCTACTATCAAGCTTTTGGGTTTCAGCTGGAGCCTGGGGTGGGGCCGAGGGAGAATCCTTCTCCGATGAGGAACGGCCTCTCCCCTTTCCAGCTGGTGCCCAAGATTCTTGCTCTTTCGTTGATGGGGTTGTTAGATACTGGGAGTGGGTGAAACATCTCCTGGAAAATATGGCCTTCAAGTCCAAAAGTCATCCTCTTGGCATCCTGAGATGCCACGGGTTTCTAGGCAGGGAGGCGATTTGAACCCTTCTACCAGAGAGAGTGCCTGCCAAGGAAAGGAGTGGCAGGTGTGCTGGAGAATCTGCGACACAGTTCCAGCCTTGACCTTTATTGGTGACATGTACTCCGATTTTCTCTTCAGGAATGAATGATTTACTTTCCCAGCTACCAGAGCTGGCATTCAGTTGCCAGCCTAGGATTGCCTCACTTGAAAAAGACATTGAGAGCCCTAGCCCCTTGCAGCCTCTGATCAGGGATTAATCAGAACCAGGGCAGAAAAAGCCTGGTTCCTTCTCAGAAGGCCAGATCAGTCCCCAGAAGCGCTATAGGGCTGATGAAGAGCTTCATGGAGAGATTGCCGGGTCACGGGGTCCTGCCCCTTCCCTTCCTAACTGTCCTGCACACAGCCCTTTGTCTCAGCTTTGCCGCCCTAGGAGCCTAGCGATGGCACCCTTAGGCAACTCTCTTCAAAAATTTAGGCCTCAGTTTCCTTAAAGCTCACATCATAGATTGTGAAGATATAAATAACTCAGTTGCTGTTGTTTGGATAATGTATGAAGATAATTATTAGTGTTGCTCCGGTCTTTAGGCCTACAAGTATTTGAAGAAGGAAAAATCACTCCACTGTGCTGAGAGCTACTTTTCCTGGAGTTGAAACAAGCTTTGTGCTTCCAGAAGAAAAACAGATGTTACAAGATACCGGAGACGATGCTCAAGTTTTTGTCTGGGACGTAGAGCCTTGCGATGGGAGGCTGAGGACGGATGGAAAGAGTGCCTCTCTGAATCTGAGACCCGCTTGAAGATGGTACTTTGAGGTGAGTGCAGGCTCCTCTGCCCCTTTTCCCCCTCCCCCACCCTCCCCCCGCAGCTCCAGGGTGAGGGAGGTGTCCCTCAGTACCCACAGAGGTCAAAGGCAACAGGGAACTCTCCATGGTTGAGACTTCCTCCCACGAAGGTCCATTTCTGAGCCTGGCTGCAGAATCAATGGTTGGCAGTCAGATCTGGGAGGACTGGACTAATTAGCTGATGGCATGTCCGATAATACCTGCTGTAAGGACGAGGTCTGAGGCCACCCTGCCTCTATTTCCCTGGCACCATCTAGTCCAGCTCCTCTCGTGGAATCTTGTGCGAACACAGGAAACAAAAGCCTTCACACGTGGCTGAAGCTGAATTTTTCTCATCCTTATTAATACAGACATAGTGCCACATTCTCGAGTTCCTGCGTTTCCTAACAGATCCACCCCTCCACTGATGGCAAAGGAAGGGGATGTACAAGAGAATCCAGGACACAGTTCCAGCCTGCTGGCCTGAGTTAGGGAGTGACTGTGTGACTTCAGTCTGGTGTGGCCCCTGGAGCGTAACAGGTACACAGTGAACATTCTCTTCTTTTCTGTCTCTTCCTCATCCCTATTGTGGTTTGGATCTGGAATGTCCCCCCAGAAACCTGTGAATTTGGATGTTATAGATTGTCTATGGAACCGTGTACTCTTAGGAGATGGAGGCCTGGTCAGGAGGGGTAGATTATCGGTGTGTGGTAGAAGAGGTGGAAGACAGGAGAGAGAGGGGCGGGGATGAGAGATGATGCACAAAGACTGCTTCCTACATTCTTACATGGCACTGGGATGTTAGCCACACACCTTTCCTGGTTTATACCTGCTTTACTAGCGTTTCTCAGCCTTGGCACTGTTGACACTAGGGCAGGGTGATTCTTTGCTCTGGGTTCTGTGCTGTGGAGTGTAGGCTGTTTAAGCCGCATCCCTGGTGTCTAACTATTAGGTGTCAAGTATGAACCGGCATCCCCACTAAGTCATGATAATTGAGAAAGTCTCCAGATGTGGCAAGTATCCCTGAGGGGTGGCAGAGACAGAAATCGCCCCTAGTTAAGAATCAGATTCTCGTGGTTCCGAAAAGAGAGAGCTGAGATAAGCTTGGGAAGTATGCCGGGGGGGGAGGGGCCACAAGCACCGCCTCTCACCTCCTGGCTCCTCTGAGGTTGCTTCCACGCCATCTCTCATCTTTGCCAGCCATGACACAGCACCCTCTGCTCTCTGTCTTCACAAGGGAAGGACTGGCCAGGAGACCTGGGTACCTAATGTTATTGGATCTATAAAATTGATGGGGCCCGGGAGAAAGCTTCCAGTTAGTACAGCAGACGTGGTCCAAGTAGGTTTTGTCTGGCTTCCTTGCAAGTCCCTGCGGGGTCCTCTCAGCTGCAAGGAGCAGCTATGGGATTCTGACCTCTGGTGACTGTGGTTCCTCCTTCTGGGGGGTACTTAGGCAGGTGGTTGCCTAGCAACACCACGGGCAGGAGCAGCCCCAGGAGTATGCAATGTGGACCCAGAGCAGAGGAAACAAAGCGTTATGTTCCGCTTATTGTGGCCTTTGTAGGAAGAGTTTGCTCTGGTGAGCTCTGGGCCCCACTTTCCCCTGGCCTCTGCTAATTTTCCAGAGCCATTATCAGAGGTCTGGGCTGCAACTCTGGGAAAGGACCCAGGGAAAGGATGTCCTGGTTTGCCCTTTCAGCAAGAAATACAGGGAGGGTAAACTCACTGACTCATTCATTCATTCATTCAACAACTCACCCACACACTCACTCATTCAGTAAATATATTTTGTGGTCCAAATAGGTCTATTTGTCAAGCGATTAATATGTGTGCATCACTGGGATATTGACTTTGTTGAAACATGGGTCCATGCTCTGCACAAAATTGAGGATTTTACGATTCATATGTTAACTTTCAGGTTTTTTTTATCTGATTGGGAAAATCATATATGCTATGAATAGCCCAGTAAGTACACAAAGAAATGACTAGGCTTTCTGTGCTGTGGGAGGGGGGGAAGCCCCTGGTACCTATTACTATCCACTCTACAGATGAGGAATGTGGAGTTGAGAAAGATGAGAAACGTGCCCAAGGGTATCATCCCTGCTGGTCACAAAGAAGGCTTTGCCAAACTGAAGATTTCTCTCCCCTACTTTTCTGTCATGGGTGATTGCCTGCCTCCAAATGATCTCCAAACAGGGCTTTACAGTTTCTAGCCTAACATCCCCTCAAATCTCTTCCTGCTCCATTTTTCTAGAAAATTCACTTACCTAGGAACCCAACCTGAAGTGAGCATTGCATTTGAACTTGGAGCTAAATGAACCACTCAGGCCGTGAGATGCACTGACCTCCCTACAACCTGCACTGTCAGGACCACATAATAAAGCACTCCTGGTTTGGGGACTGGGTGGGGCTGGGTGACACTGGGTGATGGTATGTGCATCACCATAGGCAAAGGAGGGTCTGTTTGGGAACACTGACCAGTAACCTCCTTTTGGACTTCCTTTGATCCAGGGAACTGCACAGAACTCTGTGTGTGGCTGTTTTCAGGAGTTTCTGTTTTTCTCCTGAGGGGCTGGCACGGAAAGCCTGCCTGCAAGACCACGGCTGCCCACTCTGTAATCCTTTCCCCCGTGAGCTCACAGCTGCCCATTAAAGAAACCGTCTGCTGCTCAGCCAATTTTCTTCCACCCAGAGAGCAAATGGCATTTGCACTGTTTGGTCTTCTGATGCGCCCAAGACAGCCTCTTTGCTTGTTAATTTGAGTTCCAAGAGGGATGCTGCACGGATGCCCTTCAGGTGGCGGGAGCTCTGGAAACGGCTTTTCTGGCAGCTGGCACAACCCCGCTCCCTCAGGCTTGGCAGTAGGGGATCCAGCGATCCTCCTAAAGGCTGGAGCAGAGCATGCTGAAAAGGTGTGAATAGTGGGGCAACTTGCCTTCATTATTCAGAGAGAAAACACGTTTTAATTGAATTAAAACAAAATCTCCTGGCTCCTTCTTGAAATGTAGCAGAAAATTTGTGGGAGTGGGGGTGTGTTTTCCCCGGAAGAATATTCAAATGAGAGTATTTTTTAGTTTGCAACATCAACATGGTGGGGGAGGTGGGAAGAGGGGAGGGAGGAATGAGGAGGAGGACAGTGGTCTCTTGAAGGCTCATTTGAAGTCCCTCACAAAGGAAAGGCTTATAAAAGAATTTTCACCTCCTAAGGGTTGTGATTATTTGAAACTTGGAGTAATTTTCTCAGTCGTCTTGTTCTTCCCCTCAAGGAGAAATGACAGGAATTAAGAATGGGAAGAGGCAGAGACTACCCAATGAAGAGAGACGCTGAGGACATTTTGGTTATTGTCATAAATGGACAGTCATCTGCTCTTTTTGTGCTGGCTGTTGTGATGAAATCTAGGTTTCAGACCCCTCCTGATTTCTAGACACATCAGTGCTTTCAACAGAGGGCATAGACCTCATTCTGACTAATCTGAGTCTTGGGTAAATTATCTAGTCACCTGAGCTTTAGTTTTCTCACCCATAAATGGAGGTGAAAGTCAAGCCAACCTTGCAGGATTGCTGTTGGGTAGAATTAAGATGGGGCAAGATGCCTTTCTTCTGTGTCCTACACTTCTACCTGGGACTCTGCGCCTCCATTTCCAAGTTATTCTTCGTCTCAGCAGCTTTATGAGACAGGCTGCAGGTGAGCTGGCGGCTCTTCTCTCTGATCTCTCTGGGTCCTGCCTTATGATTGGTCCACCCTTGCCTTCCAGGTCAACTGGGCATTCCCATTTCTCACCCTCTGAAAGCACTTGGATCCGGGTGCTGAGGAGAGGTCTGTTAGTGCTGGGTGAAATTGATTTACAAAACCATCAGAAGCTTCCAGGTGCCCTCTAGGGGTCATCACCCAAGACAGAGTTTGACACAGCAAAACTACAATGGCCAAGCCAAGAAGTGTGCCCAGGTCTAGCATAAGAGAGAGGCCAGGGCACATGGATGATACTGGTGAGACAGCATGTTAAAGATTGTATTTTCCAAAAAGTGGGGCGATGCCCCCTTGGGAAGTGTGGGGAAACAACAGAGCATGAAGCTGTGAACGTCACGCGGAAAAGAGGGCACCTCCCTTTCAGATGAAAGGACTCCCTGCTCTGGGTGCCTAACAACTCCACTCAATCCAGCAACTCAAAGGAAGGGTCCTAGATGCCAGCCACAAAGGATAACCTCAGGTTAAAGGCTCCTCCTCCAGTCAGGGCCAAGATCCCGAGGCACAAATGTTAACTAACAACTGGAAAAGATCCTACTGTTGATCGTGAGCTTCCTTTTATTTTGAAGCCTTAAACCACATCTGAACTGGGTATAAAAGACTTCTGCTCATCTAAAATAGATGAAGATGATGATTTGAAGTTCATAACGCTTCGTATTTCTTGAAGCTAGCTTTCAAATAAACTTTTTTCTATTTATGTAAATAAGTGATTTTTTTTTTTTTTTTTTGATTTGGCTGGTGGCGAGTGGGTGAGGCTGGGCTGGTAGTAACAGGAGAGGGGAAGAGGGCCCAGCTGTATCCCACGGGGAGAGGTGCCCTGAGGAGCTGCTTTCCAAGGACAGTTTTCTGCAAACCTTCACGCCTGGATAGATGGAAGTCAAGGTTTTCTTGCTCCTTTTTTCCTCAGCCACCTGGCAGCTCAGGGCTGAAATGTCTCCTCACTTACCAGGGCAGCTCAACAAAGCTCTGCAGGGATTCTCTGAGTTGTAAGTCTCACCAGCAGCCAGTTTTGTGACTTTACCCAAGTCACTCAGGTTCTCTGATTAAACCTGATTTCTTATATGTGCCATTCCTCTCAGAAACCAACCTGAATTATTGCAAAGGAACACATTTGGGGAAGGTGGTGGTTTTTTTTTTTTTTTTTTTTTTTGAGACAGGGTCTCAATCCTCCTATCTCAGTCTCCCGAGTGCTGGGATTACAGGTGTGCGCCACCAGGCCTAGCTTTTGTGGTGCTAGGGAACCAAAGTAGGGTACTTAGCACTTGCCTAAGGGCTTGCCAGGCAAGCAAGCACTTTAACCACTGGCCGAGCCATTCCTCCAGCCTGGGAAGGTATTTGATCCTCCTCACTTGCCTCCCTCAGCACTGCCCATCCCATAGCTCACTCCCACCTCCATGTTCACCCCTGTGGATTGTAATTCCATCACTACGCGCGGGCTCACCTCCTGCTCACAGCTGCATATCGCAGAAGCTCTGAGTTTACTGCAAGATCTTCCTCACCTCCCTTTCCTTCAGCCTCTCTTGACCTCTTTTCAGTGCTGGTCCTCAAGTTGTAGTGAGCATCAGAGTCACCAGAAAGACTTGTTAAAATGCAGAGTGCAGAGTCACCACGGTTTCTGATTGGATGGTTGTGAGAAGTGAGTAATTTGCAATTCTAATAATTTTCCCGGTGATAATAACTCATGTTTTGAAAAATACTGCTTTAGAGGTGTGTACATCAACCTGGGGCCTCTTGACATTTGGGGCTAGATAATTCCATGTTATGGGAGATCATCCTGTGCATTGTAAGATGTTTCATAGCATCCCTGGCCTCTACCCACTAGATGCCAGTAACAACTCTCTCCAACATCTGACAACCAAAAATGTCTCCAGGCATTGCCAAATGTTCCCTGCATAGGTGGCAAAGTCAACCCTGATTAAGAACCACTGCTGTAGAACCTGGGAGGAGGGGAGAGGCTGTGGGTGGACTCTGTGGGAACTTGACAAGCCCACTAACTCTACATTTTGAAGAATAGTCCTCTGGAGCTAGCTCACACCAGCCATCTGTTTTATAAATAAGTTTACTGGAACACACAGCCCTGTTCATTGACTTTCTTTCTCTGCTGTTTTCCTGTTTCAAGGGGCAGTGTTGAGTAGATGTGACAGATACCATTTGGTATGTACAGTCTAAACAGTTACTATCTGACCCTTTAGAGGAAAAGTTTGTGCATCTCTCTGCAGCCCCAGCTCAGGCAGAATGTGATGAGAACAGACCCCACCAGGCCTATAGCACCAGCCACTGTCTCCCATCCAAGCAAAGGGAAGTTCTTCCACACTGGAGATGATGGGGTACTCCTACTTGCAGGATTTCTTATGTGTACTAACAGGTGTGCAGAGTCCCTGCAGGACTGAGGCTGAGTTGTTTTTTTTTTTTTTTTTTTTTTCACCATTGCCTGTTTTGGGGCTGGACTATGTTGACCCCAATTTAACCAGAGCCAGACTCTACTTATCCACAGGGTAAATGAAAGTCCCGCACAGAGCCTGGAGGGGAAGGGGCCAAGAGGACAGGTCCTAGGGAACTATGTGCATTTGGGTCTGAGATATACTCTTAGTCTTTTGTCGGTGGACAGAATACTGGACATACACAAATTAGGGGAGGAAAAGCTTATTTTAGCTCACAGTTTCAGAAGGTCACAGTCTATTCATGGGTGGCTGGAAATAGTGGGAGCATGTGCTGGAGGTGGCGGCAGCTCCTCACTGCATTGCAAACAAGGAGCCACATCTGAGAAGCAAGAGAGTGAGCAGCATATATTCTTCCAGGTCCTGTCCCATTGATCAGTGCTGCCAGGTCCAGCCTCAGTGTTCCACCCCTTTCAGATTTAAACCCTAATCCACTGCACACCTGTAATCTATGATCTACCAGGCTCCTGTCCTTCACTACACACCTATAAATCCATGCCCATAATCCACCCCTCCAGACCAGACCCCCATCTCTAAACAGCATGTAATTCCATAGATAATCCAAATACATGAAACTTTTGGGGGACCTATCAGACTCAAACTGCAATATTCCACCCCAGGCCCCCAAAAGACGCATGTCCACATCTTCATGCAAAATGCATTTAGTCCTTCTCTAAGAGTTGCCATAGCCTTAATGGTTCCACCACTGCTAAATAAAAGTCCAAATTCAAAGCCTCCGAAATGCAAGGCAGACTCTCAGTTGTGGATTCCCGTGAAAATCAAAGAAAGGTTAAATGCTTCTATCATACAATGGTACAGAGTATCCATTCCCATTCCAAAAGGGAGGAATAGGAGGATAGAAAGCAATCTGCTCAAAACAAATTCTAAGCCCAGCAGGGCAAGAATTAAAGTCCTGTAGCTCCATGTCCAGCATCTGGGGTAAACTGTGCTGGTGGCATGAGCTTCAAAGCCTCGCCCCTGAAGGGTTAACCTCTGCTGCAATCTTCATCTCTTCTCATTTGGCTGCCTTCACCCACGGCTTCTGCCTTCTGCAGGGAATAATCCATGCTCCTGGCTTCTCCAAAATGTTAAGATCTCCATTGCACCATAGGCTTCTCCTTCACAACTTCATTCACTGCCATACGAGGGGCACACTGCTGGCCTCCAAGGCCTTTCTCCGAAACCTGGGTGGAAGCCTCCGTAAATCCACAGCTCTTGCACTCTGCAAGCCTGTAAAGCCAGGATCATGTGGACATTGCCATAGTCTGCCACCAGCTTGACTCCTTGGACAATCACTGCCAAGGCCTCTGGGTTCTGTGATGGCTGAATTTGGGAATTTACTTTCCTAGGTTACCCTCCAGGATGTCCTGGGAATCTCTTTGTAAAGCAAAGTCTTTTACCTTCCCACCCTTTAATTGATAAAAGGCGAGGTCTTGCTGATTCCTAAGAAACCCTCAAGGCTCCCCTTTTTTATAGCCTTGATTGCAAGTACTTAGATTCTTGGTAATGCTAATCTTTTTAACAGCCACATCTGCTGTTTTCTTTAGTTTCTCAGTGTGGAACTGGCTAAAAGCCATAAACAGTAGCCGTGTAACAGGTAGAACACTGGCCTGCCCTGAGATTTCCTCCACCAGATTAAATAGTCCACTACCCCCTTAATCTCAGTTTCAGGCCAAGTCTCTGGACATGGGCAAATGCCGACAAACTTTCTGGCTGAGCATAGCTTACACGGTTTTTAGATCACTTGCCAATACAGTCCTCCTTTCCCTGTGAAGCTTCCTGAGCCTGGCCTTTCCAATCCACACTTCTATAAGCATTATGATCTTCTGAGCTCCAACCAGAATCTCCCATCAAGCTCGGCTCAGAACACTCCAAAGGTCCTCCAATCAGCATCCTCAAACTTTTCCAGACTCCTCCCACAAACCAGTTCCAAAGGCTTCCAAACAGGATGGTCAGGTAAAGTCACAGCAATGACCCCGGTTCCCTGGTATGAATTTTTATCTTAGTTACTTATTTGTTGCTGGGTCAGAATACTCAACATACACAAATTAGGGAAGGAAAAGTTTATTTGAGCTCACAGTTTCAGAAGGTCACAGTCTCTTCAAGGGTAGCTGGCAACAGTGGAAGAACATGGCAGAGGCGGAGGTGGCAGCAGGAAACCAATTTTGAGAAGGAAGGGAGGAAGTAGCATATATCCTTCCAGGTCTTGTCCCACTGATCCACCCCTTCCAGTTCCAGCCTCGGTGTTCTTCCCCTTCCAGGTATAACCTCTAAGTCGCTACACATCTGTAATCTATAATCTACCACACACCTATCCTCCACCACACACCTGTAATCTACTACATGCCCATAATCCACCACTCCAGACCAGGCCCGCATATCCAAACAGCATGTAGTTCTAAAGATAATCTGTAACACCCAAATACATGAGAGACTTCTGGAGGACATTTCACATCCAAACCACAATAGGTGTCAATGGGAAGAGAGGAAGGAGGCCGAGAGGCTGACCGGTGGGAGGAAGGGACATTTGTTTGTTAGTACATTTGGTATTTATGGAGCACCTGATGAGTTCTGGGCACCTTATGAAAGGGGCAGAAGGAGTAAGATGCCATTCTTACCTTCTCTAGGCTGACAGAGTTTTGAGAGAGATCAACAAGGAAGGGATGATCACCCTGAGGAAGCACAGGGTTGATGGTGACACAGAGGAGGCTCCTGCCTGGGTCCTGCTGGTGGGGTCAGGGAGGGTTTTGCAATGAGACACTCGATGCTCACATTCAAGCTATTGGTCTGCTCTGCTGTCTTCCTGCTGACTGTTTTAAGGCCCCCCAGGTTGGTTCCTGAGAGTTAAGTATTCATCAGTTTAAGTTTGTGCCATGATTTTCATGCCCCAACACAGAGGGCCTCAACCTTCTCACCCTCTGCATCTTTTGTACAAACCATGAGAAACACCAGACTGTTTTCAGTGACCCAGTAGCCCAGAATAGCAGCCACCTCTCCTGCTCACAGTTGTCCTCTTGTCTGCTGGCCCCGTCAGTGCAAATCTCACCCGTGCCCTTTCCCCCACCACCACAAGTGGTCTGCCATTTGTGGTGAGTCATGGCAGGTGGCAGTGACTGCGGACAGCAGTTCTGCAGTGGTGCCCTCGGCTCTAATTCCTCACCCCTGCCCAGTACCCAACACTCTGCAGACACTTTGAAACTTCACCTAATGAATCATACCTAACGGGGTCATAGCTTGTCAGTCAGGGGGCTCTACGGAAGTGAGCAAATGGTTTGGCGAAGTTGAAGGAGAGTGTAGGGGCAAAGCAGGGAAGCTCAGAGGCCCAGGCAAGGCGGAAGGAGCGCTTCTCAGAAAGGATCCTGCCACTGTGGTCTCTGCTCAAGGCTCCTATCCTAGGCAACACGGTCAGGCTTGGTCAAGGGCAGATGCCCCGCGACTCGGGCTGTAGGCTGCACAAAGCCCCCTTGGGGTTTGCAGGACAATGTTGATTTACAGAGCTCATCCCTGTAGTGACTTTCATCTGCTCTGCTTTCTCTCCAGCCAAACCCACGTCTCCTCCAGGTCCCCAGCTCAGGTCAGGCACCACCAGTCTCCTGGTTGCTCACATTGGGAGCAGGGAGCCCGGCTTCCACCTCCTTCAAACCTCCAGCTAAAGTGCACTGGGTTTGCGTTCTGGGCCTGAAACTCTCCTCTCTACTCACATGCCCATTGCTGAAGGTCAGCTCTGTTACTCCACTGAGTAACCAGTCTTCTTTCTAAACCTCTTTCCTCTCAGGTCTTGTCCCCAAGTTCCTTCAACAAGCAACAGGGAGATCTTTACCTTGCAAATCTGATGGCACCCCTCCCGCCTCCCCCACCCTTACAAAGCTTCTAATAACACCTTGCTCCTTATGGAAAGGCTTTCAACCTCCTGTGACCTCGACCCTCTGCAAAAAAAAAGTCTACCTTACAGAGCCACCACTCTTACAATGCACTTATTCGTGTGATGGAAACAAAGTTTTTGGGAATCAATACCTGGGTTCCTACTCTATATCACGTTTTAAAACTGCTGGCCATGACCTACTTAAGTGATTTCATGACCCACTAGTGAGTCACGAAATAACTGGCTTGAATTTAAAGCTGAAATCCTTTGAAACACTGTGGAAGCCTTGGTCCTAGCCAGCTCCTTGGCCTCCCCCTTCCCCACCCTTTAAAAGCTTCTAATAGCACCTTGCTGACTGGCAGGAGGAGGGGCCTCTGGCTATTGTCAATTTCTTTTTTTCAAGTTTCTTAAATTGCAGTGGTTTTATTTGATATTTTTCCCATTTTATTGATATGAATAAGTGCAAAATTTAAGGTTTACAATGTAGTTGAGCATTTTGTGCACATACGTATCCTGTCAAGGTGACAAGGGCTTTCCCACTCTCCTTTTCTCCCTCCCACTATCCACCCCTCCCTCCCTTCTACCCCACACTACCCACCTCTTTCACTTTGTTTTTCATCTTAAGTTCCATAGGAGTTGTGATCTGGGACTATATATATACCCATGTTCACAGCAGCACAACTAACAATAGCTAAAATATGGAAGTCACCAAAATACCCATCAACAGACCAATGGATACACAAATTGTGGTATTTATACACAACAAAATACTATGCATCTATAAAGTCCAACAGCGTGGAGGCCTTTACAGACAAATGGAAGAAACTTGAGAACATCATGCTTAGCGAAGTGAGTCAGAAGCAGAAGGTGAAACACCGAATGGTCTCTCTGATATGACAGTCCCAGATTTGTCAATCTCTATTCCTTTGCCTTTGTTGGTTTGGGTAGCCCGTGCCGGGTCTTGCTCGGGTGCCTTTCTCACCGTATTTCCTATCTCCCACCTCCCTGCCCTATTCTTCAGGACTCAGCGCATCTCCATAGGGTAGGGTGGAGCTTCCCTCACGCCCTCAGAACACTGTGCGTGGGCTGGTGTTTGGTTAGGGATCTACAAAGTGGGGCCACCTGCCTCAGAGTTCTGAATTGTCCCAGATCCCCTCACAGGCCTGGGGACTCAGTCTCTGGAGGCACAGTGGTGAATCTGCATTTTTACTTAACTACCTCAGGTGATTCTTATGCACATAAATACCAACATTTGAAATTCCCTGGCCTAGAGACCGTAAGTTTCTCCAAGTGCTTCATTGGTGTGTAGCCTGTTGTAGCTGCTGTCCAGCATTGCACTGAATTGACTGCCAAACATCTTGTGGGGAGATAAAATCCATTTTCTGACAGAAAATGGAAGGCCCAGATACTGCTTTCCCAGTCTCCTGCGCAAGGACAACGGACAAGTGGCCAGGTGGCAGGCAAGGAGACTCACATACCTGAGTCTTCAAGTCAGGAGCTGGTGACGAAAGCCAGCAGAGATGGGGGACAATCCCAGTGCGGACGGCATGTGCAGGACAGTGTGAGTAGGCCACGCCAGGACCCCAGGATGGGAGGGACAATCTCTCGCATGAATTTGGCTTAGCCTTCCTATTAGCTTCTCATTTTTCAGAATCTGACTCCCCGTGTTCAGGACCATAATGGGACCTACTCAATATCCTTTAAATTAATTTATTTTCTCTTTAAATCTAATGAAGGGACCTCCTTTGCTATCCATAAATACAAAGCCTCGCAAATATATTAAGATTGGAATTCTTTGGTGAAAGTCCCATGGGCACCTCTAGGCCCAGCCTCTAAGTCTCTGTAAGGATAACTATCACCTTGCAAGTATAAGTATTTGATGATACAGCAGGCCAGTCACTCTAGGACTAAAAGCTGCTCTTCCAGCTTTCATTTACTCAGGTCTAAATCCATCCTGGACCCTTAGCTCAAGTTGATGAGCAATGGCGTAGGGCAAGAAAGGCGCTTTAATTAGCATGCCAGGAGGGACAGATGAAGTGGGTGAAGATGTATCTTTGAGGGCAAACAGAAGCTTTCGGGTTTTATACAGAGGGAACAAAGGAAAGTCTGGAGGTTGGTGTAGGTGGCGGGGTCAAGGCACGGTCCGATCAATGGTTATCTCGTGACTCGTGCTGCGAGGTTGCTCAGGAGATGTCCTATGGCTTGAGGATGCCATCCAGTTACCATAAGATGATTGCTCCTGCTGGTGGGGGCCTCATCATGGGGAGGACCATGCAACTCTGGTTTTCCTGAAGGCTTAGAATAACCACAGGCTTCTAGGTACCATTTTCCATGGAATGAACCATTACAAAAAGTAACAGTTGAATGCCTGCAAATCTTGCATCAGCCTCAGAGGGGGAATGAGATAGGTTAGTTAAATATAGAGCTAATAAACCAGTTTTAAAACAGATACTCTATAAGTAATTAATAGGCCTATGTGCAGAGGTGATCAGGAATGTGACCCAAAATTTTAAGGTAAGAAAAAAGAGATATAAGATGAAGGCAGAGATGCCAATTTGATGTTGCTTTTAGTTACCCATGGGCACCTCTAGGCCCAGCCTCTAAGTCTCTGTTAGGATAACTATCACCTTGCAAGTTTTAAGTATTTGATGATACAGGCCAGTCACTCCAGGACTGAAAGCTGCCCTCCCAGCTTTCATTTACTCATGTCTAAGTCCATCCGGACCCCCAGTCCAAGTACCTAGCAATCAACCCTTGATCCTGGACATCTGTCAGCTGACATGGCCTGCTGTTGACAAACACACAGCTGGTGTTTCTTCCTCAGGGAGGCGTCACTCATCCCACTGTCTCCAGTGAGGGCTGGCTGTGGACAAAGCTAGGCTGAGCAGGTAGGCCGGGGGAGGTGGGGGTGGGTACGACTTTCACTCAGTGTCCTCCTGCCAAGCACAGAGAAGCAGTGATTAGAATGTTCTTTGGCTTTGCCTGGCTAGTGAAGCGTCCTCCACTGTCCTCCAGGGGCAGGGATTCTTTTGATGAAAACACATTTTCTTCTCATGGCTGATTATCTTCCCACTTCTGAAGCTCTCTCGCCAACCAGTTGAGATCAGTGAATAAGACCTGGGGGAAACTAGAAAAGACAGCCAGGCACCAGGGGAAGCCTTCAAGGGTCCTGTGCACTTAGCCACCTTTGCTGTTTGGTGCTGGTGAGGATGTCGGCCATGGTATAACAATGCCTCCCTGTGAGAGGCCCTCACCTACCTGGGGATCCATGGAGGAGAGTCTAAGAAAGGCTGTTCACCTAGGGGTAGGCAGGAGTAGGAGAAGCCAGACAAGAGTGTTGGTAAAGCACCAGGGCTGACAGAAGACAGGGGCCAATTTCTGCCACCTCCAGAAAGAGGGCCAAGAAGATGGAGCTGAAGCTGGGCTCTACAGAGGGTGGCCAGAAAAGAGAACAGCCTGGCAGGGCCTGTGGTTCAGTGGAGAGACAGTGTGGCGGCCGGAAGGAGAGGACATGAGGGAACAAATATTCAACTTCTTTCTCCTCCTGTCCTGTGTGTGTGTCATCGCTGCTCACACACAACTGGAAGCTCAAGGAAAAGGAACACCAAGGTAGCCCACGAAGGCCGCTCTTCTACTCTTCTGGAGAACACAGCAAAGAACAGAGGCCAAATAGGGAAAATTCAGCACAACCGAAGAGAACTCTTTCTTTGGACAGTCATGAGCACAGGAAGCAACTTGGGAAATTCTTGGAGGAAGATTTGGGGCATTTATTATATCATTTCTACAGATTTAGAAAGTAAGACACAGAGTGGTTAAATAACTCATTCAAAATATGTTTGAAAGTAACTGGGATCAAACCCAGGCCATCTAGATCCAGAGTTGGCATTTCTTACTATGCTAAGCGCCCAGTGGCCATGGGCTACTCGTGGCTATTTAAATTGGAATTAATTAAAATAACATGACTGGGCATGGTGATATATGCCTGTAGTCCTAGCACCAGAATTCTGAGGCAAGAGAATTGCAAATTTCAGCCCAGTCTCGATGATTTAGTGACTTAGTGAGACCTTGTCTCAAATAAAAAAGTTTGGGGAGGTCATAGCTCAGTGTAAAGGCCCTGGCTTGAGTCCCTAGTACCACAAAAAAGAAAAAACAACATATGAAAAATCCACCCAGTTTCCTGATGCACATGTCCAGTGTTCACTAGCTGCATGTGGCTACTGGCTACCATCTTGAATAAGGCAGATAAAGAATGCTTTCATGCTCCTAGAAAGGTTGCTAGACAGCTCTGCCTGGGACACTTGACCTAGACTCTTTAACCCTCTAATTTTCTGCAAAACAAGTAGCTGTGGTGTCACTGAGGTTAAGTGGACGGGGTCATGCTGAGTTGAATGCTCATAGAACATTTCATTCCCTTCTTGATGGCTGCCAGATAAAATAGGCTCAAGTGCAGCTCAAGAGAAATAAATCTAAGACAGTTTTATACAGGCCATGCCCTTTCTCACATTGTAAAGTCCCTTTTCTGTGCTGGCCTTTCCTCTCACGTGACTGACATGCTACCTAACTCCATTAACAAGGCTCCTTGCTTTTCTATCATAATATTATGGACAGCCCATAGTAAGCAGAAGGATCTATATCAAGAGGCAAGACAAGTGGCTGGCATATTCGGAGAGCTGTATGTCCCTAGGGCTAATGAGATACTGGCATCTCATGACATACAGCATCCTTCCGTAAGTTGCCATGAGAAAATTCTCATTGGATTTAAGTGATTCCCAAATACATCATATTGGTGCTAACACAACATCTAAAAATACAGAATGGACAATGTGAATGCTGAAGATGACATAAATCCTACCCATCAAATAATTTTAGTTCTAGGTGGGCTGTGGAAACATTGAGGGTCAGTCTCAGATGGCCTGCTCTACAGATACAGAGCTGCAGGGTCTGAACAATCTATAAAAGCACTTTCTGGACGGGAAGCAGTCACCTCTGAGCCACCTTTAATTCTACCTCCAAGCAGACATGAGGGCTTGTTTTTATATATACTTTTCTCTTGTACTTGATCTAAGTACACATCACCATGGCTGCACATAACCATTACTCAGTATATCTGAGAATGTTTTTGTATTTCATTTTTTTTGCAAATGATAAACACAAAGAGTCCCTATTGTTGTACTTCAATTTTCACACTGTGACTGTAAAATAGGACCTATTCTGATTCCCATTTTATGAATGGCAAAACCAACGTGCAAAGGGTGAAGGTTTCCTGGCCACAGACACATAGCAGACCTAGGAAGATACCTATATCTGCCTGACCCCCAGACCTGTGCTCTTACTGCCGTGACGTTGTTTGACAACAGTACTTTGTAAGCTCTTCTTAGAGGTGGTAAAGGTGGAATTTTTTCAGAAACCCAGTATGTAAATTAGACAAAGTAGACCTGGATGGGCTAAACCCAGGGTTGGAAACCCTCAGCTTCACCTGCTCTTGTCCCCTGGCACCTTCCCACCAGACATGAACCCTCAAACACCTCAGGGGACCACTGGATACAGAAAAGGACCATGATGGAGTTGTGAGTATAGCTCAGTGGTTGAGTGCTTGCCTAGCAAGCCTGGCCCCTTGGGTTCAGTCTCCAGTGCAGTAAAGAAAAGAACACCCAAAACCCAACTGGAAAATAGTATCTACACATCCCTTAAAGAGACAGCACGGCATTCAGCTTTGTAGATGTAGCATTGTTAATGTGGCTAACTGCTTGGCTTCTGTCTGGATACTAGGCATCTTTATGATGTTTTCTGGATAATTTCTAAAAGTATAATGTTTAACATCAAGGTATCCTTTAGGGAAGTTAAAAACTTATCAATTTCCACCCACAGTGCCAGGTTTTGCACATTCTCCCCACAATTAGGTGTTCCCATTTAAAACCAAATTTAGCCAGTTGGACATGTGAAGGTGTGTTGTAATTGTTTCCCATTGTTCAGTTATTCAAGGCACTTTAAAAGTAACTGTCTTCTGGGCTTTCTTCTTTTGCACGTATCTAGTTTATACCATTTTTAGGGGAGCATGCACTGAATCCCTACTTGGGGCAGTGTTCTTTTTATTATTTCTGTATAAAATTATTTATAATATATATATTTTTAATCCTTTATGTGCCACATAAAGTGTAGATTATGACATGCATTATGTTATAATCATGTGTCTTATTGAATTTTATCTTATTCCCAAGGTATTTTTGATTTATAGAAGTCTTAATTTCCAGACCATATGGTGAGATACACATTCACCTTTGTCTTTTGAGTCTTTTTAAGCCTTAAATTCCTTAGTCCATAAGAAATTTATTTTGGTATTTGATATTCTGTGAGGAAGTGAAGTCACTGTATTTTGTTTTCTTGCCTTGTCACAAGGGCTAGAACCTACCAAACAGTATTAAAATTGAACAAGTCAATAGCACACATCTGAAAGCTCTGGGTATTCCTCTCCCCCCAATCTCAACAAGTTGACACAATCCATCTAGGTCTAATCTCAAGCATGGGCTCCTTCCAGCCAGGCCCCATCTCCCAACAGCACACAGTTCCACAGGTATCCCACTACATCCAAATACATGGGACTTTTGGGGGACACTCCATATCCAAACCATAGTACGCATTAATAGTGTATAATATTGTTTTTTTTTTTTTCTGTCTGGACACTTCTGTGCTTCCATGATAAGGAAGATGTTACAGTTTGTTATGAATGTTGTGGAGTACCTATGGAACTTGTGCTGGTAAGAGGTAGGCAAGGGGCAGAACATGGAAGGTTTGACCTGAAAGGGGTGGATCGTTGGAGCTTGATCTACAAGGAGTGGAACACTGGGGCTTGACTCGGAGGGGTGGATCACTGGGACAGAACCTTGAAGGGTATCGCCTAGCTCTATCCTTCCTCCCACACTTGGCTTCCTGTCCTCCATGCTGTGAACAGCTCATCCCCTGCCATGCCTCTGCCATGTGCTTCCACCACTGCCAGCATGCATGAATGGAATTTCAGACCTTCTGAAACAGTAAGCTAAAATAAATCTTTCCTTTCTTAAGTTATGAATATTGGGCGTTCTGTCTCAACAACAAAAAAGTAACTAAGATAGAGGAACAAGACTCATCAGCTATCTTCCTGTAGTTCCTGCCCCCTGGAATATGAATTGGAGCCACAAGGATCTGGGTTTCCAGCCCGTTCACCCACTGGATGTACCTGTGAGACAAAGGTCCTCACCTTGCTGAGTCTCCGAGTCTATTTCTATGTAGCATGCTTGGATGACCTTGGATGCCATGAGATGTATGCTTAAAATACTTTATGTAAGTACAGTCGACCCTTTATGTACAAGTTCCACATCTATAGATTTAACCAATTGCAGAATTAGGTTGATATTAACCAAGCCCGAAACTTCCTCTTTGTCGTAATCCATAACAACACTGTGCAGCAATCGTTTCTATAGTCTTTGCTTTGTATTAGATATTGCAAGTGATCTCGAGATGACTTACAGTATTAGGAAAGATATGCGTTAATGCCTCATGTGCGAATATGCCATTTTTGATAGGAACTGGCTCACCCACAGCTTTTGGTTTTCTCCAGGAGTCTTGGAACCAGTGTCCTGAGGATGCCAAGAGTTGGCTGTAAACACCTACAGGAACACAGTAAGCACTTACCACCCCTCTCCATGGAGTCCCAGTAGCTAATGCTGTGGCTCTTTTCCTGCTCCATTCTAAGACATACATGAAAACAGACAGATTCTAGTGGGCCACAGCTTTGGCGGTCTCTGGGGACCCAGAAGCTGAGAGAGAAGTGTAGCAACATGCATAGGCTGTGTGTCAGCTATTTTTATTGCTGTTGTTGTTCTGGTGATAGAGTCCAGGACCTTTGCACTGAACAATATACTCAATCCTTTTTTCATCTTTTATTTTGAAAGAGACTCTCACTAAGTTGCTAAATTGCTCAGGCTGCACTTGTCATCTTCCTGTCTCAGCCTCCCAAAGTGCTAGGATTAAAGGTCTGTGCCTGCTGGCCTGGCTGTAAGCTTGTTCTTAAACATCTACCGCCAATCTATGAGATAAATAACTCTATTATCCCATTTTATAGATGAGGGAAGTAGGAGACAAAGTCATTAATACCTTGCCCAAGCTTGTTTGGCTAGTGAGTGGTGTAGCAGGAATGAGAAAGCCCTACACCTGATCAGTTACTTAGTCATGCTGCCACCCCACCTGTGGTGCCTGCTCCCCAGGACTCTCCTCCAGGGCCCCCACTTTCAAAGCTCTTTCTATACCTACTGAGGCCTCTCCTTTGGGCAGCATAGGGTGGCTGCTGGGAAGAAAGGAGTGGCATTTCATCTGTGGTCCTTGTTCAAAGCAGCTGCTGGAGTGCCACCAGAGGACAGAAGTAGCTCTCTGCCAGGCATCATCATCTCCAAAGAGCCTGCTGCTTCCCAGCATCCAGGAACTGTCCCCAAGGAGCTCAAATGGCGCCCCGATGGGCTTCATGTCCTGGAGGGAAGCGCACTTAACCTCTCCTTCCCTAGTTGGCTCTGGAAAGAGATTCTGTTGCATGGGACAAGAAGGAATTCTGCAGGGCCTGCCTTGTCATCACCAGCTGGAGAATGCAGCCAGCCACAGATGAGCAGGCCACCCAGTCCTGACCTTGCTGGCCTCGTACTCCTGCTCCCCTCAGCTGGAGGACTACTGGAAAAGGGAACTTCTGGGCCATAGGGATTCTTGTTGGGCTGTGGTGCAGGTAGGGCCTGGCTGTGGACAGATGGAGCAAACGCTCTCAGGACTGGATCAGAGAGGGCCAGGAGGCAGCTTCTTTCCCAGGTGACCCTCCCTCCCCTGCAAGAATCCCACCAACAACACTGAGCCGAGGGCCACATCTGGGCACCTCAGGGCACTTGTAAAAAGCACCGTACCAAGTGCACTTCTGTGCCTGCCAATTTTATGGGCTGAGCAGCTGGAGACTCAGATTATAGTAGCTTTCCAAAGGCACAGCCACAGAAACTGGATTTTAACCCAGTTTGGGCTGCCCTGAAGCTCACAATTTTGAAATTGTTGTGATAATTTCTGGGTGTGCTTATATTTCTCAAGGCTCCTATTCTTCTGGGTTATAACTTAGAGAACGTGTCAGGGGATTGCTAGAGACTCAAATCCCTCTCTCCATAGGACAGAAGAGACGATTTATCCCTGCTCCGGGGGCCTCCAGACCTCTCACATTGGCCTATTGGAGAAAAACAGGATATCAGATATCGGCCTCTGAAGGATATGGTCTTTTTGGAATGCTGTGAGCAGGAGCTGCCCCTTCACGTATATCAGGAGGCTCCTGTCAGACATTTTGCCTGCTTCTGTGTGGCAGGTTGTGTTTTTCTTAAAGTGGGCCCAGAAATATTTCCATTCCTGCCTATGCTAGAAACTGATGGGTCTCGGGTAGTTCACCCTCTGGCCCCTTTCCTCCAGCACAGTCCGCCTCCACATTTGGCATTTTTCCCTACACAGACTCAGGCTTCCGTGGAGTAAGCACTCAGCAGGCTCCTTGGTGGGGTTTGTCCTGTGTTCTCCCAAGAGCGGTTCGGCCAGGCACTGGATGTAGGCTCCAGGTATGGAACAGTCTCTGTTCCAGCATCCTGTGGGTGGGGACTCCTTGCCTCCCCGAAGACACAGCCCACTCCATCTCATTTCAAATCTTCTTTCTGTTTCTCCAGGATTAGGAATTGAACTCAACGCCGTCTCTTTGTGCTGAGCTATATAGCTGTATCTCCAGCTCTCTCTCTCTCTCTCTCTCTCTTTTTTTTGATACAGGGTCTCATTAAGTCACTAGGTGCCCAGGCTGGACTTGAATTTGCAGTCCTCTTGCCTCAGCCTCTGTCTTAGTTACTTTTTTGTTGCTGTGACTCAATACCTGACACCCACAAATTTAGGAAAGGAAAGGTTTATTTCAGCTCACAGTTTCAGAAGGTCACAGTCCATTCAGGGTCGGCCGGCAGCAATGGAAGTACACGGCAGAGGCAGTGCTGGAGGCAGCTTCTCACGACATCACAGACAGGAAGGCAAGTTGAGACTAGTTGAGACTAGTCCTAGTCGTAGTCCTAGTCCTCAAGGAAGGCAGGATGCAGCTTATGTATCCTTCCAGGTCTCTGCCCAGTGATCAGTCCCTCCTGCATCCAGGTGTGGCCACTACACACCATTAATCCTAACTCACACACCTTTAATCCTAACTTAACTGTAATCCACCCCTCCAGACTAGACCCCAATCCACCAACAGCACATGGTTCTATAGACAATCCATAACATTAAAATACATGAGACTTTTGGAGGACACTCCAGAGCCAAACCACAATAGCCTCCTAGAGGCTGGAATTATAGATATGCATAGCCAGTCCTGGCACAAAATATTTTCATCTCCTCTAAGGGATACCTTGTACAATTATTATTATTGCTTTCATCATTATTATTATTGTCATTGCACTTGGGATAGAACTCAGGGCCTTCATTTTGGACTGCCACCCCAGCCCAGTTTTACTTTTTGAGACAAGATCTTGATGAGTTGCTCAGGCTGGGCTCAAACCTGCCATCCTCCTGCCTTAGCCTCTCAAACTGCTGGGATTATAGGCCTGCATCACTGGACTTCTCCATTTTCTGTCAGCAGAAAACCTACTTTCTATCTCTAAGGAGTTTTCTTTTCTGGACACCTCATATAAATGGCGTCATATTGTTCATGGCTTTCTGTGTTTGGCCTCTCTCTAGCAGAGTCTCCTTCTACTCCCAGCCCACTCAGACATGCTGGCTCGGTACTTGTCTGGTTTCTGTTTTCTGCCTCTGATGACCATTATGTGGCCATTGGGTCTGGTCACGGGGATGGCTTTGGGAGATTTTCTTGAGTTCTGATAGCTGACAAGAGTGATGGATGGCTGGCATCCAGTAAACTCAAAGGAGACCTATGGGCTACAGAGGGAGAACAGAAACCTGGCAACCCTCTGTTAGGATTAGGATTAGGGTTATTCAGAAGAGGGGGACATCCTAGTCCAGGAAGTCAGCATGTGTCCTTGGGGTACTACACAGTTGTTGGATGTGTCTGTGTCTATGTGTATCTGTGTGTCTATAAGTGTGTATCTGTATGTGTATCCATGTGCTTGTGTGTGTTGAAGACATGAAGATCAGAGGACAGTTCCATGTTCTTCCTGTATAACATCCGAGGCGAGCTCTAGTGTGCAGTGCTTAATTGGCGACACTGTTCTCTGAGACCAGTCATGACTGCTATACTACCTTTTTTTTACTTTCTCTAATTATAGTTTTCAGCCTTAACTGCACACACATTAGTCCCCGCACCCCCTGCCCACTGGGGATTGAAACCCAGGGTCCTCACACTGAGCTAATTCCCAGACATTTAGTTTTTCTTTTTTTTTTTTTTTTTTTATTTCAAGACAGGATCTCATTAAGTTGAAAGATGCCCATTCTGGGCTTGAAGTTGTAATCCTTCCGCCTTGGCCTCCCAGAATCCTGAGACTAACAGGCCTGTACCATCAAGCCTGGCATGTTAACTCCATTGTCGAGCATCATAGATGTGGTATCTCTGAACACAATCTAAATCGGAGTCAACCAGGACACTATGAGTATCTGAGGCGACCGGCTGCAGCCAGAGCTGGGCCTCAGGGGGGTGTACATCAAGGTACCTTTGTGGGGATTAGAGGAAACTATACTGAACTTCAAGCCTGGGAGGTCTGCTGCTGGTTCTGACTTTAAACTGGCTTTGCTCTTGAGCAGATTTCTATGTCTTTCTGGTCCTAATTCTGTACCTATACTAAGGAAGGAGCATCCTTACTCTCCCTCTTGTCTATCTGTGGGATGTGTAGACCAAAGTTACTGCCCCTGCTCCAGCCTGGGAGTCAGTCAGAGCCGTCTGAACCTCTGCAAGGGATATGACCTCCCTGCGCCTTGGTTTTCTGCTCACTGAAGGGGTGGACTGCTGTTGTCTGTGTGGAAGCACGCACAGCAAATGCTGCCAGCATGGTCTGGTTCATGTATGTACCTTTCTCTCCCGCCCACGGCGCTCACTCCCTATTTGTCTCTCAAAAAAGAGTCCACACTTCAAAAATAAAATAAGAATAATTACACTTTCCTACTTACCTCCTGCTCATGGTTATAAGATCACATGTGTGAGGGGAATTTGGAAAGTCGTAAAGGCTTCAGGAATGCAAGAAAATATTACTAGAATTGTTTTCGTTGGCCCTTTATAGAGACCAAAAATAAATAAATAAAAAATAAGTAAATAAAATAAATAAATAAAATAAGGGCAGAAGTGAGTGTATAGTTACAGAGAAGTTAGAGGAAAGAAAAGCAGAGGTACAGGTCCCGCCACCAGGCTTGGCAGGATTAGCCAAACCCTGGGGCATCCATAGTTGTAACTTAGACTTCACACTAGGGGGCGCAATGGCTCATGACATGGCCGGCTAAGCTACCATTTGGAGACTTTTTCCTGCCCCCTTTCGTTAAAATGTAATTATTTACAGAAAGAATCACCCAGGTAATTAAGGCTAGAGTTTAAAGGCTCTTCTCATGCCCTGCACAGTCAGATAGCGGGCTTCATTCTGTTCAAGGTCCCTTCTTTCATCCCTCCTTTTTTAATACTTCAGGCTGTTGTGATAAAAACCCTGATTTGGGGGCCTGATGTTGTCCTTGACCGCTCAGATTTTATAGCACCATCAAAAAGCTCTGTGGCCGGCAGTGAGCCAGCGAGAGAGGGCCTGTTTGGCGTCTCCTCAGGCTTAATTAGCCCTTGAGCGGCTCCTCCTGCCGGTCCAACCTCCCCGCGCTCCTCAAGCCTGCCTGGGATGAGGGAGGTGCGGGGCTTCTCATTTTCTGCTCCCGGGGGGCCTGGCTCTTTGCAAGTTCCTTTCGCTGTCTTCCCTTCCTGTGATCAGGAGAGCGGTATGGAGATATCACGGAGCAATTGTAAAAGCTGGCCGATACTTTTTCTCCCCTCAATTAAGGAAGACCTTTGTACTTTGGTAACTAAGGCGAGTCCTTCCTGCCCTCAGCCTGTGAAACTCAGTCCTGCGTACAAGCTCCTCAGTACCTTCACAGAGCCAGCCCAGAAACTTACACCTGAGTTTACCATACGGATCTAGGTTATATTTTATTTTATTCCATTTTAGATTTCTATTTATTTGTGTATTTATTTATGTGTTTGTTTTTATTTTAGCTTTTCTCTTTTCTGTAAATGTTTGAAGACAAATCTAAAATACACGGTCTCGCGGGTGTTATGCATGGGCCAGTTGATGTAAATATGCACAGAATTTTGGAACAATACACATAGAACAATGCCAGTGACGTCTGCAGGGAGGAGACTAGGGGTTGAGCTGGCCTGTGCTCTTAGAAAATCTGACGTAGGGAAGGATTCTTTCTTTCTTCTACCTTCCCTTTCTCTTAGCTGAGTTAGTGCCATTTGACCTTCCCTGCCCAAACGCCCAAGAGCAGGAGTATTTAGAGCAAGCCCGTCCAATCTGTTGACTACATGGGACCCAGGATGGTTTTGAATGTGGCCCAACATAAATTCATGAACTTTATTAAAACATTATGAGATTCTGTTTGTGATTTTTTTTTTGACTTGATTGTGTGCTTCTCTAGTGAGAACTTTGTAGAGAGGAACAGGGCTTCTCTTTACCATCTCACTAGCAGTGGTAACCACCCTTTTTTGACACTAGAGACCAATTTAATTGAAGACCATTCTCCCAAGGACTGAAAGAGAATGAGGTTAACTTGGTAGGCAGTAGATTGTCGGAGGACTGCTCTGAAATGGTGCACAGCGGTAGGAGGAGAGTGGGGAGCGGAAGTCCACCTCCTGACAATCAGCAGCGGCCTTAGAACCTGATAGGAGCACGCTGACGGGAAGCGGAGCTTCGTTTGCCCCTCATCTCCTGCTCTGTGCTCATCTGTCATCTGTTCCAGTGGCCTGATCCTCCCCTGGCCAGTACTGGTCCGTGACCCGAGGGTTGGGGACCTTAGCGCTAGCAGTCTGAGCTCCCAACTGTTCTTTTTAGGTTCAGGGAGGCAGAGAGGGTGGGTTTTCCCTAGGAGGTGCTCTGAAACCAAGGACAGAGGCCCCTGAGCAAATTCCTGAGCGCCAAATCGAAGTGAAACGGAGGGACAGGAGGTGAAGCTCTACCGGGTGCAGGGTGTGTACAATCAATAGAGAAAGGAATGCTGAAGTAAAATGGGAGAAAACTCCACAGTTCGGTGAAAAACTGGTTAATATCCAACAGGCCAATAAAATGTAACCTTTAGAGTTGGCTCCTGTCCAAGGCTCAGTATGGTAACATTAGGCAATGAATGGGCAAGTTTATGACCAAAGAAAGTCAGGGGGGTCAGGCTGGATTGCCAAGTACAAAACAGTGAGCATTTAAGGAAAAAATAACCCTGTATACTTGTAATTCCAGCACCTTGGGAGGCTTAGGCAGAAGGACTGAAAGTTGGGCCCAAGCTGAGCAATTCAACAACTTGAGGAGATCTTGTCTCAAAAAATAAAAAAAAAAAGAGAAATAAATGAAAAATAAAAAGGGCTGGGATGTAGCTTAGTGTGAAGTCTCGGGGTTCAATTCTCAGCCCTCCAGTAAAAAGAAAAAACTACCAAATATCCAATTCTCTCCATTCTATGTTAACTTTCCATGCTGGAAAACACCATCTTTCTCATATCATCATAATCCCAAAGGCCACGGCTAGCCTGAATGTCAACATAGGAAAAACAAAGATAAAATGAGGGTTGCTAGGGAGTCCAAGTTTATGGGAAGTAGCCAAAGTTTTATGATGTGGGGGATCGGGATCGTAGCCAGATAAGAGGATCTTGTTACTTCCTTTATTTTTTTTTTCCTAGTCTCTGTAGATAAAGAACTTAATGACGCTACAATTGGAAAATATTTTTGCACTTGTTTCCCAGAAATAAATCTCTGGTCAGTTTCACACAAGTGAACTTCTAATTTTATGTCTCACCCTTAACCAAGAGTTCACTAAG
>PVKB01005622.1:0-35000 GCA_004027205.1 Ctenodactylus gundi | reverse complement strand
TAAAAAGTTTAAGATTGGTTTATTCTGAAGCCAAATATGAGTGCTCAAGACCCGGGAACATGCATTCAGGATTTCCCATGCATACACTTGGATAATTTTTAAAATTCCATTTGGATGATCTCTATCTCTTAATGTGTGTGCTGGATTCAGGCTTATCGTTTTAATATTTGTTTTCTATTCCTTTGTTTCTTCTTTCATGACTGCATTTTAGTTATTAAATCTTTTAGTATTCAGTTTTAATTTCTCTTTTGTATTTACCACTGTGTCTTTTCTTATAGTTTCATGTGGTTGCCCAAGGGATTACAATATAAATATTATACTTAACCTGTTCTCAGTTGACTTACAATCGCTATTTCACCAGTTCCAGTGGAATGCAGAAATTATCCCATTATGTGGGTACCTTGTGCCTTTCCCCTTCACGCTGCAGTCATCTTACATTGGGTGGGACATTAAACACGACACAAAGAGTTTCAGTAATTTGAAATTTTGGTTGTTCAGCTATATTCTTTTGTCACATCACTCTGGGATCTGAAAAAAAATGTGGTTATAAAAATGACATGTGGAATGTAGGAAACATAGATTTAAGAAATAAAAAAATGCCAGGTGTGGTGGTGCAGACGTATAATCCCACAACTATGGGAGGCTGAGTCAGGAGGGTGACAAGTTTGAACCCAGTGTGGCTAACTTAGCAACTTAGTAAGATTCCGTCTCAAAATCAAAAGTTAAATAAGGACTGATGATGTGGCTCTGTCCCCCAGTACTGAAATAAAGAAAGGAGGAAAAAAAGAAAAAGAAAACACATTTCCACGGCAGATTTTTACAGATACACTCAGAGTACTACCACTTTATAACTGATTGGAACACTTGTTAGCAGAAAAGGGGGGCACTAGGGATACAGGGAACAAGAGTTGCTTCAGCTTCAATGAGAGTCAGAAGAGTGGAGAAGCAGGATGTTGGGGGAAGATTGGAAAGATGAACACATGGAGGATGGATTGAGTGAGTGGAGAATTTTTGATGGCCAGAGGCCTCTTGATTCCCCTCTTTAGATAGTCAGAGAAGCTTTAGCAGAAAGACTTTTGGGTAATTGGGATTGAATACCACCTAGGAGCATGTAACCCTGTGACATTTAATTCACCTCTCCTGCCTTGGTTTTCTTGGGACAGAGCTGTGAAGAATTCTCAAGTGGATGCAGGTACATGTGAAAGAGACACTTTATAGAAGTTGGGTATTATCCTTGCCATGTGAGTGCCATGATGTCTCTGTCCTCACGGATGTGTCAAAACAGCTTGTTTTACTCTAAAAAAACGACTTACGGTTCACATCAGAAGCCTTCTCTCATCGGTGGTCCTCAAAGCTGGGTTTACACTACAGTTCATGACCATTTGATGGAAAAAAGAGAAATGCTTCTCATTCATTCCTTCAGTGCACTGGGGCCCTTCCCTCAGAGATTCTGCTTCCAGTGTTTAGCCAGTAATTGGTAGACGGAAGAGTAAATAGATAATGGATACATAATTGAGAGTTGCTGATGTCAGGTTTGTTTTTGTTTTGTTTTTTGTTTTTTGTTTTTTGGTGGGAAACAAACATCCCAAATGTCTAGTAACCAACATCCCCACAGTTTCCTGAACAGTCTGTGCTCTCACAAATGTGCAATGGAAACTTCTCCACGCATCTGTTTTTTTGAGGCAATTTACAATCATATATTAAACGTAAGTGATGATGTAATGAGCCCTCCATGTACCTCCACAAATGCCCCTCACTCAGCCCCAGAGACTACCAGAATTTCACCAATCTTGTTTAGTCTTCCCCATTCTTCTTTTTGTAACTGGATCATTTTAAACAAATTCCAAATATCGTGTTCTTTTACACACACACACACACACACACACACACACACACACACACGCACGCACACGCATTTAAACCTCCACAACCTCCCCAGTGCTGGCAGAGTTTGAAATATACCAGGAAAGACCTCTTATGGGAAACACGCCTAAGATATTTTGGAAACCAAGTCCTTCACGGTGTTTCCTCACCAAAGAAATTCTTGGGGTCCCTGTGACACATAGAGGTTGAGCATAAGTTCATGTTCCTTGTGATACATGATTATTTGGTGTTAATGACAAATTAGCTCATGCAAGTAAGAAATTAGCATTTTTCACTTAAGTCAAATTTTCTTAAAATGTTTCCCTTTCTTGATTCTCTAATGCCTATACATGTCAATATAATTTAATTTTCACAACATACACGTGATCACACACAAAAAACATGCCATGAACACTCTAATGAAGTTAAAGGGTCTGTAGGGCTTACTCCCCACAGGCCAGCATGCAGGATCCCTGGCCTTCACCTGCCCAGGACCCCGAGATCTGGCACGTACTGTCCAAGGCCTCCTGACTTTCTCAGGCCCTGGCTGCTCTGACTTGGTCCTTTAAATAAGTGGCTTCTAGTGGCCCCGTATTTTCTGAACCCTGGTTTGAAATCATCTCTAGTGCAGCCATGGACTGGACACGTGATAGCAGGCTGAACTCCCCTTTCAGTGTAAAAGGGGGAACCAGACAATGGTCATTTGATGGGAAAAAGAGGAAGAAGAATTATTTAAAATGTTTATTATTTATTCCTTCAGTGAATAATTATTGAGCATATACTATGTGGTAACTACTGTTCTAGACACTTTGAGATTATTTTGTGTAATCTTGATACCAGCCGTTTATCAGATATGAAATTTATAAAGATCTGTCTGCATCTTATTTTGTCTCTCAACAGAACATTTCACAGAGATGTTTTTGATATTTTAATTTGGATGGCCTAGTTTAGTAAATATTTTCTTTTGTGAATTATGCTTTTGATGTCATGTACAATGAGTTTTTGCTTAGCATAGACATTCATGAAGATTTTCTCCTACGTTTTAGACATTTTATGGGTTTTGGTTTTATAGCTAGGTGTGTGATGTGGCTTGACTTTTTTGGATGAAAATACCTGGTTATTTTAATTTCATTTACTGAAAAGATGGTACTTAACATAATTGCATTTGCATCTTTATAAAAATAAATTCTTCATACATCCATGGGCCTATGATTAAACACTATTGTGTTGTGTTGGTCTAAATGTCTTTATTGTTGTCAACACTACGTATTCTTATTTATTATACCTTTATTATGAGTCATGAAATGTATTGCTGAACCGTTTTGCATTTCCATGTGAATTGTAGGATGCACTTCTCAATTTCTTTAAAAATATTCCTGCTGTGATTTTGATTGAGATTGTTTAAACCTATATATCAAGTCAGGAAAACTGGCATCTCAAAAATATTAAATCTTTAGGCCTGTGAGTATGGTGTGTCTTTCCATTCACCTTGTTTTTCTCTATTTCTCTCAACAATAGCTAAAAATTTTTAGTATAGGAGGATTTTCTTTTTCAAAATATTTTTAAATACACGTTTCCCCCTCTTTAACAGATAGAAGGCCATCCTGATTATGTTTGCTCTTGGGAATTTGAAGTTTGCGTTTTCCAGGGATTTGGTTCGTTTCATCTAGTTTGTTGAGTTTATCCACACAGTCACGCCCAGCACCCCGTTAGCGCCCCTTTGGTGTTTGCAGAATCTTTCTTGTGACTCCTTTCTCATTTTTGATGTTATCTATGTTTGTCTCAGTTTTTCCTAATCCATTTAACTGGCGGTTCGTGAATTTTATTTATCAATCAAAGAACTCAAGTTTTGGCTTCTTGATGCTACTTTCTAATTGTTTTGTCTATATTGTTGGATTTTTCCTTGTTGCTTTAGTCATATCAGGTGGGGAAGGAGGCAGATCCAGCCTGTTACTCCATCTTGAGGTAGATCTTTACAGTCTACTTTTACTACATAAGGTCTCACACCTTCACATAGTAAGAATCACACAGTGGACTTTATTAAACAGGAACTCACTGCTTCTGTCCAGTAATGGGGAACCTAGAGAGGCAGAAAAGAACCTGCCCTTAGTGAGGAAGATGAACTGTAATTTCAGAAATGCTGACCTTGCACAGCCTTTCCCTTTTAGTTTGCACTTTAGCGTGCTTGAGAGTCTCAAATTGCTCTGGTATCACATTGCTTGGTTCTAGTCCTATCTCTGCTCGTCACCGGTCCTTATCTTGGACATGTTTCTTAACTTTCCTGGGTCATCTATCACAACACTTTTGCAAGGTTATGATAAGGGTTACAGAAAGTGCTGGTGTGTTATGGTGAGCACTCCATGGATGTCTCGTGATGAGTGTATATATTATCTAACCAGGAGGTTATGAGAACTCATTTTACAGATATAATTGAAAAGAATGTTGTAGGGGAAAAGTCCTTTGACCAGCAAATTGCAGAGCTAAAACCAGAACCCAGTCATACTTGGAGTACTAGCCCAAAACACTTTCTTCTTCAGTGGACTCTGATATCTTAGGTAATGATCAGTACAGGAAGAAAAAAACCACGTGTGGGGGGGGTGGGGGGAGAATATTGATGTGGGTGTGTTTGCAACAGTGAGGGGGAAACTTGCATTGTCCTCTGCATGACGATCAAGTCAGCTATTTAATTTTAACTTCGTAGAGTTAGCTCCAGACTATGGGGTTTTGTATTGTGCTAAGTCCTAAAATATAATGCAAATTAAAACCTTTGTAGCTAGAGTTCCATTGATGTCTCTAGTATGCCTCTTATTCTATCCCTAGTATCCAGGAAACTGGAAGCACTGTGACGTTAGAGAGAGGACTCTGAATTTATGATTTGGTTCATTTGCTGTGTCCCTTAGTTCCACCCTGCTTCTTGCCTGGCCCAGTACGGCACATTCAGAAACTCTTCAAGTACAAAGCTATTTAGACTGTAGAGTGAGTTCCATTCACGGATAAGGTGAGGTGTAAGTATACAACCTCGAGCACATTCAACTTGCTTGTTTGGTTCAGGCTTGAAGCGTTGAACTGTCCATTCCCAGTTAACCCACCTTTCCTTCTCTCCTCCCTCTCATTTTATTGATATGTATAAGTGCAAAATTTAAGGTTTACAATGAAGTTTAGCATTTTGTGCACCTATGTATCTTGTCAAGGTGACAAGGGCTTTCCAACTCTCCTTTTGTCCCTCCTCCTACCCATCCCTCCCTAGCCCCCTGTTTCACTTTGTTTTTCATTTTAAGTTCCATAAGAGTTGTGATCTGGGTTTCTTATATCAGAGAGACCATTCAATGTTTCACCTTCTACTTCTGACTCACTTCACTAAGCATGATGTTCTCAAGTTTCTTCCATTTGCCAGTAAGAGCCTCCACGCTGTTGGACTCTACAGATGCATAGTATTCCATTGTGTATAAATACCACAATTTGTGTATCCACTGGTCTGTTGATGGGTATTTTGGTGACTTCTGTATTTTAGCTATTGTTAGTTGTGCTGCTATGAACATGGGTATACATATGTCTCTGTTGTGTGTTGTTTTGGCCTCTTTTGGATATATTCCCAGGAGGGGTGTTGGTGGATTGAAGGGGATATTTATTTCTAGTCTTTTGAGAGATCTCCATACTGCTTTCCAAAGTGGTTGTATGAATTTACATTCCCACCAGCAGTGCAAGAGGGTTCCTTTTTCCCCACAGCCTCACCAGCACTGATTACTATATGACTTGTTGATATAGGCCATTCTCTCTGGAGTGAGATGGTACCTTAGCGTTGTTGATTTGCATTTCTCTTATGGCTAGGAATGTTGAACATCTTTTCATGTATCTATTGGCCCCTTGTACTTCTTCGTGAGTGAACTGCCTCTTCATTTCTTTTGCCCGCTTTTCAGTAGGCTCTTTTCTTTTGGTTGGCTTACTTTTCTTCAGCTCCCTGTAAACCCACTTTTTCAGTGGCTGCATTTAGCTTTTAGGCTCTTGACTTTCTCTAAGCTCTCTGTGGTCTATGGGGAAGCAATTTCTTTCTCTGTTTGGAACAGGGTCTGCCATACCCATTTCACTGATCGTACATAAAAAGCAATGGAGGCTTCCACATTATCAATTGGAGTTTGGAATCAAAGATAGTAAAAATGCAAGTCTTATGGATTCAATGTGGAACTACATTGATTAATAAGTTTGTAAGATATCAGGGCCCCTCCCAGTTTGAATCACCTGTGATATAGGGCATGGGGAAAGTGATTTGTGTGTGTGGTCACTGCCTGTGGCAGCTGGTCTAAGTTCACCTGCATCATTGATCCCTGGCAATTGTCTTATCGATAATAAATGATAGGAAAGATAAGCAGACTTCATCTGCCAAGCCAGTCTCACTGGCTTTGTGGAGGCTCCGGCAGTCCTGGGTGAGGGCCCTATTGATGCCTGGTAACATAGCTACTGACAAGTGTTGACCCCTCCCCATCACACTGGAGGAAGGGGTTGGGTACTTGTAGTTCAGGGGCCGGGGCTTTCTGTCTGTTATATAGTCAGCTTTTTCTGAGTCCCCCACATTTTAACCTAAATGTGTACCAATCTATGCATGTTGTTAACAGGACAGGAGAAGGGAGAAGAAGGGAATGAACAAGCCTCCACTGAAGGCTTCTCCACGGCAAGATCAGGAGCCACACTGTGTTTTGTCGCAAGTGTACCCCTTCCCAAGCCCCTACCTGGGCCATCCAGCATTCTCTTCTGACCAACCTTCGAGGAGATGTCATGCTGTCACTAACACTTGCTTTTTGTAGAAGAGGCACAGCAAGGTCCCTTTGTGCACAAGCTTAGACAGCTGGGTGGGTGATCAGGTGCTTTGGCACCACCCTAGAGGGATCCTGTTTTACCACCAGTCCTTTGCCTTGTCTTAGAGAGGAATGGTAGAACGCACAGTCATAGGTCAGGAGCTAGAAGACGTGGATTCAAGGCCAAGCCTTGCCAGTGACAGGTTGGGGGCATTGTATTAAACATTTCAGCTTTCTGACTTGAAAAACCATGAGAGGGATGCTTCTTGATCTTTAGAAAGGGCGACTAGACACGGCTGGACTTGCCAGACAAACTGCTGGCAAGCTTGCTGTGGGGATAGCTGTGGACCCTTGGGAGAGAATGGCTGCCAACTCTGAGAATTCCTTCTCAGCTGAGCTTTGTGGCCCTCTGGTGTCCATGCCACTAGGATGGGGGAAGAAAAACCTACAGGTAAAATATGACAACTTTACTTGAAAATGTGAGAACATTTAAAAAACAGTGAAAAAGCCTAATGACACCATGGAATAAAGGTCAACATGTGCACAAATTTTCAAGATGAAGTGAAACTTTTAAGTCATTCCTTGTGGAGGCAGACTTTTCCTGGTTCTACCCCTCAGCCCTTCTTTCTTCTGTCATTAAGATATGATGGTAACAAGTGTTCTAAATAAGAAGAGAGGCAGGCCCATCAAGCCTCAAGCAGCAGCAAAGTCCTCCTTGTTGGAGAAGAAGAAATATGCACAGCACCATGGATCTGCTTCCCAGAACCCTTTTCTGTGAGTTCCTGTCTGAGCCAGAGTGTGCAGCTAGAAATACGGAACATCTCTCTAGCACTTTGCATGCTTCGCGTGGACAAGCAGCAAGGCCTTGAGATTCCTGTAATGGAGAAAATGGTGGGGATGTGGAGCTTGTCACTGTAGGTTACACAGCCTGCCATCCTCAGGTGGCTTCTGTGCTGTGGACTGAAGACTGATTTTGCAGGAGGTGGAGTTGGAGTCCAGTGGGGCGAGTCCACTGGAGGAGCCACTCATGACCTCCCTTGGCCTCACTTGTGAGCCTCTGTGTGACGCCTTTGGAGGTGCCTGGAAGCGGAAAGGAGGGTGGAGTTTGAGAAAGGAGCCAAACCAACTGAGGTGTGGTGGGAGGAGTGGGGCAAAGGCCAGCTGGGAGGACTTCTGCTCCCGTGTTCATAGCTGTGCGGGAGCCATCGCCGGCAGCTGAGATCTAGTTTCTGGTTTCATTTGTTCCTCTTGGATCCCTAGTGGCTTATGGAGGTTGTAATGGATTGTATTAGATGTTTCAAAGACTCTAATGGAAATCAGAATATGTCTGTTTTTTTTCCTTTTGCATACCCAATTATGGGTGTGTTTGATTAATAAGTCATGGGGAAATAAATTATTCCTTAATGATTACAGTCTCTGTGGCAGATAACGTATTTCAAGACCAGAGAGATGGGGGAGAAAAAGCATAAAAGAAGCTTTGATGCGGTTGAGGTTGGGAGCTAACACAGTGTCAGAAACTCTCTAGGTTCCTTCCAGCCCAGAGCATCCCCTAGAAAGGGGTCATGCCTGCCGGAGGCTGGTGGTTTCAGGGGTGCAAGGGAACTATGGAGGACATGGCAGATGTTACTGTCATTTGCCCCCATCTCTGCAGACCGAGGAGGTCATTAGGGCAGGAGCAAGAGGTCATATGTGAGTGTGCCTCACTAAGCGATCCCCAATTCTTGTTTCTTAGTCACTTGCATCCCAAGGAAGGCAATGAACCATACTGGGCAAGCATAGTATCTCGGAGAAGCGTGCATACCAAGGGAAACAGAAATGTTGGCCCAGTGGTTCTCAAACTGCAGCCTTCATTGGAATGGTTGGGAGACATATGGGCCCAACTCCTGGAGTTTGTGATTCAGTCTAAGAATTTCAGTCCCAGAGTTTGTTACTCATGTCTAAGAAGGTCCAGGGAAACAGCAATTTTTCTTAATTCCTGTCTCAGCTTTCTAGCTCTCTCTCTCTCTCTCTCTCTCTCTCTCTCTCTCTCTCTCTCTTTCTTTCTTTCTCTCTTTCTTTCTTTCTTCCTTTCCTTTTTTTTTTGAGACAGTGTCTTGCTATGTTCCAGGCTGGTCCTGAACTCGTTGTGTAGCCCAGGCTGGCTTTGTACTCATGGCAATCCTCCTGTCTCAGCCTCCAAAGTGCCGAGGATTACAGGCATGCGCCACCCTATTCAGCTAATATGTTGTGCTAGTGGATTGGCCCTGAGCTTCCTAGGCAGTCCATTAAGCTCCGCTCCCAGCCTCAGCTGTTTTCTTCTATGCCTCTGCGCCTTCTCTATTCCCGTTCTCCATCTAAGCCTTTCTTGGAATTTTCCCCTCTACCACTTTTTCCCTCAATACTTCTCCCTTTTTCATCCATTTGGACTTCTCACCTACCTTTTCATCCTTTCAGTCTGCCCGGTTCAGCCATCTCTCCCACCCACCTGACTTCCTTCTCAGTCCAAAGGAAATGCCATTTTCTTGAAAATTAAAATGCAAAGATGATAGAGGAAAAGCAAACACCAGCATGCACCCCTAACTGGCCAGGCCACTAGTTACAGGTGATGTGGGGCTCTCTGGGTTGGCCGGGACATGAAGTTCCCCACAGCTGAAGGAGCTGCCCGGGGCTGGTGTAGCCTGGCTGGACTCCATGTGACAGATAGCATGACAAGATTTGCTTTCCTATGCCCAGAGAGGGTAGAGAACACGGGGTCATGCGGAGGGCAGCCGTTAGGCAGGTATGAGTTCAACACCAGAACCCCTGAGGGTAGGCCTTCGAAGCCTTGACGGAGCATGCATCAGAATCTCATTGCTGGGCCAGTCTCCAGAGTCGGTCATTTAGCAGACCGTGGATAGAGTGAGAGTGGCCAACTCTCTTGCTTTTCCCAGAAACAGTGGGGTTCCCAGGATGTGAGATTGTCAACACCATCACTAGCAAGTGCTGGATGAGGAGGGAGTAGACTGCATACCTGATGTGTGGCTGGAGACTGATTCCTACCATATTCTCCGGCAAAATGGCCGCTACTGCTTGCCATAATGCACTTTGAGAACCACTGCTTTATTGATCTAGGCAGCTGCCAAAATCCTGGAGCTGGGTGCTATGGCCCTGGACTCTTTATCAGAGGGGCCATAGTTCAAGCTCTGAGTAGCCGCCGCTGGGAGGGTAATGCGCACTTGGGAAAGGATGGCCACAGGGTTTGAGATTGATGGTAGAGGAAGGGGACATCTCAGAAACAGGGAGTCAAGGGTGAGAGGACATCAGGATGAGCTGAGCACCCAGAGAATTGAACTGAATTGAATTGAATTGAATCCAGGGTCCTATATTCTCCTCACTGAGGAATAGGCCTGTGTCCTGGGCTGGGAAGGAAGTGGTGGTGGTGGTGGTGGTGGGGAAGGCTGTTGTTCCCTGGGGTTGGGGCTGGTGCAGAAGCAGCCATTTCAGAGAAGGGAAACCAGTAAGGAAAGAAGCAGAAACAGTCGTGACTGGGCACCTAGCCTGGGAACCAGCATCAGGCCAAATTCAGTGTTCAAGCTGTTGACTTATAAAATAGTGCATAAGGTCTGTATGCTGATTATTTCTTCCCATGCTGACTGGGGGAGAGGTGGGGCAGGCAGCCCAGGGAAGTGGAAAGGACTGAGCCTCGGTGGGAGGAGGCCACAGTGGGAATCATCTGTCTCCTATATCCCCCTTCTTTCCTGAAAGTGATCAGCTTTAAATACGATGGATCTCCTAATAGGAGCTGTCTTAGGGCTCAAGTGGGATGTGGCTGGAGGTGACTATTTGTTGCACAAGGAAATGAATGTGAGTATGAGATGATATTCTGTAGAGTCAGGGACAACCACCACAGGACCTGCCTTTGTTTAGTGCTTGGACATGTACAAAGCACTTTCACACAGCAAAGCTTTGGCACCTCCACACTCGTGTTCAGCTTCTGGCATTCTGAGTGTCCCCAACAAGGGGTGATTGGCGGTTATCTTTGCTTTCCTGGCTGGCCTCCATCTCTCTTGTGTGATGACCTGGCCAAGAAACCGCTGGGAGTCTTGGAACAGCCTATTCAACTCAAGCAATTTATGTTAGTCGTTAGCTGGCACTGACTGCTTGATTTTCCTGCCAAATGATCAGCATGTCTACCAGGAACTAATACAACCCAAGTCTTGTACACTTCCAACCACTGAGATGTAGACGCCAGCATTGGAGATTTGCTTTTCCTAAGAGCTGGTCTAGTCCTTCCTGTAGCTCTTTTTCCCTAAGAGCAACTACAGATCATTGACAGATAAAAGAAGTTGAACATACCTGCAAAAAACTTCAAATTTTACTGGACCAGTCTTGTCTTGCCTTACCCTCAGGGTTGGACTTAACCCAGAAGGCTCTTCAACCTTTCATGAAAATGCCCCCTGAGACCTCCCAACCATGGTGGGCTCAGCCTGTGGTCTGGCCAGCAGGAGTTCCTCTTCTCCCTTCTTACTGTCATTTCACTGAGAGGTGGCTTGAGTCTCATGACCTTGGAGATTATTGATTGAAACGAATATGTCCATTTCTCTGGGTTTTTTTTTTTTGCGGGGGGGGGGGTTGTGTCTGCAAAAAGCCATAGAGATGAGGTTATATGCAGATTTGATTATTAGTGGCAGGTTGTACTTTAAATAGCTTTAAAAATGACACGGCTTACTGTTCTAGAATGATTAAGAGCCAGATGAGATGATATAAGATTCCCAGCTGTTTTGATTTTTACAGAGGAGAAATGAGGCATTCTAAGTCATTTGCCAATTCAGGATGTTGTAGAAGTGTCAGAAGGCCAGTGCTGAGTCACACTTGAAACTTGGGTTGTGACATCAGTATTACTGCCTCTTAATTGGTGAGGACCGCTGTTGTGGTTTGGATCTGGAGCGTCCTTCAAAAGCCTCAGGTACCTATGGGTACCGTATTCTGTTGGAAGGTAGGGCCCAGCTGAAAAGGGTGAATGCTTGGGGCTTGACCTGGAGAGGCATGTGCTAGTTCCAGCACTCCGCCTAGTCTTAGTTTTTGTCCTGCCATGCTGTGTGAGTCTGTCTCTGGAACACAGGCTCCAGTCCTGGCTCTGGCCTCGGACCCGGCTCCAGCCCTGCTGTGTGATTCCACCATTCTACAGCTGCTCACCCATGAACAGACTGAGACCTTCTGCAACTGAGCTAAAATAAATCTTTCCTCCCTATGGCTGTGCGTGTCGCGTATTGAGTCACAGCGACAAAAAGTAGTTAAGACCACCACCAACAAGGTCTCTCAGCCTGAGTAGCAGAGCGTTCTGAGTTCAGGTATGTGGAAGAGCCCAGCTCCCTCTCCAGGTGATCGACAGGCAGAAGGCCGCAGAGTTGGGCGTGTATGGAGGTAGGAGCACCCATGCCCAGTTCCTTGGGAAAGTTTTTTGGGGGAACAAGCCTAGATCAAGCCCTGCTCAAGGAGGCCCAACCTGTCTCCTCCTGTGTCTCCCCAAGCCCTGCCTGAGTGACGGGCACCCATGCCTCAGTTCTCTGGCATCTGGAGTGGCGCACAGCAGCGTGGAGTCCTGCTCATTCCCTGGCACAGGTTGGTGCCGGAGGTGTGAAGGTGTGTGACTCACCTGGAACATGCGCATGCCTCACTTCCCCGGCTGGCCTCTGCCCCGCTTGCTTGCTTGTTTGCCTGAGGCCCTGCAGGGCTGGGAGAAGCCAGTCACCTGTATATGGAGGAGAAAGAGGACCTGATGGGCTCGCTGGGGATTGCATTCTCAGACCTACACCTGCTCCTTTCAGCTGCTTGAATTTGGGGAAACCACTTCACCTATGGGCTTCAGTCCCCGTTTCTGAGTGAATGGGTGGCTGAAGATACTTGCTTTTCAATGTGTCATAAGCATTAGCAATGGCACCACCTGTGAGCTTGTTAGGAAGGTGGCAGACCTGCTGAATTCGAAGGCTCATCCAGCCGGGTCCCCAGGTGATTTGCGTGCAGTTATAGGAGTGCTGCTGCAGACTGTAAGGTTCCCTTCCGTACTTTCTTCCGTCCTCAGACTGTACCCTCAGTGGTCCTTGAGCGCTGTCCCAGCTAAGGCACACTATGGACCTGTCCCCCATTTTCCACGCACACTGCCTCAGTGTGCCGCATTAGTGCTGACTTTTAAAGGTGGTGTCAGGGTAGTTGAGGATAAATTCCAGAAGCCCGTTCTCTGCGAACTTCCCTTTTCTTCATGGGGGTAAGCCCACGAGCTAGTAAACAATCAGCCGGAACTGAATTCAATTCACTCCCTGTCGTGTTACCACAGCTTACTCCTCACTCGCTTTCCAAAGTAGTGATCAGAAGCGCCATCCTGCAAGAGCATATCCCCTAGTTTGGAAGAAAATTTAGGAGCCAAACTCGTGTCCTAGTTGGAGAGCGATTGGATACGTATCTCACTGCCTTTAACTTGCACACTGACAGAAAGACGAAAGAGAAAGAAGAAGCAGATGGGTGTGTGGGACGGGAATTCCCCGGGGGGGGGGGGGGGGGGGGGGGGGGGGGGGGGGGGGGGGGGGGGGGGGGGGTGAGTGTGCTGTGTGAGATGGGACTCAGCTGCCAGCTGATCTCAGCTCTTTCAGTCTTTCTTAGATGTGAACATATGCTCTGGGCTGAGTGTGATCCTAGTTTTTCCAAGATTTGCATATTTTGAACAACAATGCTTCGGCTAAGTCAAAGTCAATGACAGCATTTAGCATCCAGCCAAAGAAACAGAAAAAGTTCCATTTCTAGAATTAAAAAAAAGCAAAACAATAAAAACAATCTACCCAACAGTGTTGGTCTTATGAAATTCTGAGGCTTCCAACACAATGTTTTCTAGGCTCAAAGTGAGTTTGACTATTTTCAACTCTTTTTTTCTTTGCTGATTTCAGAATCTCAAGTGAGAGGCAGTGACCCCTCATGGAAAGCAGTCTGATCAGATGTACACAAAAATTTCCAATTGGAAACATAAGTTAAAATCCATGTGAATGCAGTCAAGGAAAGTTCTGACTATAGAGGACGTGTTTATTTAATGGCTTAACTGGAATGTATGCTATCATTTTAGGTTTCTGAGTCCAGCCTAATTTTAAAAAAACAGGCGGCTGGCTGAACATAAACAGGCAGGGAGAAGCCTTGGGGTGGGGATAGCCCACATTCTGCCTCCGTCACCCCACGCTCTATGTGTTCCCTTTCCGGGGTGCTATCTCCCATGTAGAAATCGGAAGTTTGCACAAACCAGGTTAAACAAATGGCAGATGATACCCTAAAACTGGAGCTTTGAGAATCATTACGAAATCATGAAGATTCAGGGAGCTGTTATGTGAAAACACAAGTCCAGCTCTTCTTTATTCAAGTGATGGCCTTACAACATAACAGATATAAGGCAGCTTACAGGAAATACATACATGTTTAGGGGGAAGTATAAATAAGAAGTACAAAATTAGACTCAGGGGAGTATAAATTAGTGGGGTAGGTCAAGCCTGGCGGCAAAGTAGATAGATATTCGATAGGTACAGGGATGCTGACCTTCAGAGTCGCTGCAGGTGGGCAGTACTTGACCACATGCCATTTGAACTACACCTAACGTCTTCGCCTTTACGGACATGAAATGAATGACACAGAGACAGCACAGCAGAGGCCTTGCAGGCTTGTCAGAAAATTGTGTGGAGGGTTACAGTTGATTTATGGCTCAATATGAGCTGTGCCCATGCCCAAGGCCTGGCCTGGCTGTGCAAATGGGTGGGCTCTGTGAAGAACTACAGTGTGTTCCACCTAGGGGAACATAACATTGGCATTTGTGCTTGCAACCAACATGTTGGCAAATGCTATCATGAGTCCACTGGGCAGTATGGAGAAAGCAGAGCCCACCAGGGGCTCCCAGGTCTTGCCAGTAAGACAGATAGCAACAACATTATGGGGTGTGTGCTTGTAAGAGACTCCAATTGGACTTGGTGCCAATTATTAGTATTTTAAAATGTGTTGACCGGAGGAGAAGCAGAGGACGGGGCTTCTCTGGTGGCATCTGAGCCCACAGCAGCACTGGTTGCTACAAAAATCCCTCTGGGAGAACTTCATGGCTACTCAGGCCCTCCAAGAACAGCTGGGGTAGCAGCAGTGATGCCAGTGGCTGGGCTGTGTGGTGATGGGCTCTGGATAGAGTGTGGTAGTCACAGTCATAGGTATCCTTAGTGCTTTAAAAGCTCAGCGTTGTGCCCTCTGGCTCCTCCTGGATACTGTCGAAGGATGTCCTGCAGGGAGAAAGCATCTTCACTTGGTTCTTCTCCACTGGTTGGAGCCTGCATTGAGTAAATGAAAAAAAATGCATCAGCTGAGATTCAGCTCTGTCATTTGAAGCCTGTGTGTGGTGAGCCAAGCATAGCTCTTGAGTCAGCCAGCCTTGGATTTGGACTCTAGTGTAAAGTAATCGCACACTTTAATGGTACGCTTCCTGAGTCTCAACTAGCACTGGAACTACTTTGAGACTTTGTTTCTTTCCCCTGTGAAACATGGGTTGAATCTTTCACATACAGAATTAAAAGTAGTGACTGAAATCTTTAAAATAGTGAGTAGCCCAGCCTGCAGTATACAGAGAGGTGCGTCCCCACGCTTCGTTGAAGGCAAAGCTAAGGCCTCTTGCTGGGTTCTGGATTCTGCCCCCTAATCCTTCCAGAGATATGGTTACAGCGCCTTCGCTTAAGACTTTAACATCTTGTTAAATACTGATTTCCCTGCCTCCATTTGCCTGCTCAATTTTGTGTGTCCCTTCCTCTAAAAACATTCAACCTCAAACCAGTTATGCCATCAAGCAACTTCCCAGCCTCCCTAATCTCATCACCAGATATTTTGAAGACTCCTCTATAACCACTACTCGTAAATCCCAAGAGCCCCTCCTTAAGTAGCGCTGATCTGATCTTTCCCTATTTGTTGATGAAGACTCTTTGCCAAGGTCATTACCTTCCGACGGGCTCCCCCGCAGGTGGCTCTGAACCACCTGATGGTCGTCTCCCTCTACTCTTTACATTATCGCTAACATTCTTTGTCCTCTTTGCCACCATCGTAGTGTCGCTTCCTTATCGTTGCTGGGTACTTCCATCTGGGCACCCCAAGCTGTCTTCTCTTCCCCGATCCCCAAAGGAGGCATGTTCCAGGTTCTGACCTTGGTTTCTGTAGAAAGCTTATGTGGCCAGGCCAGGCATTGGCAGACTTTTGCCCTAAAGGGCAAAGTAGCCAGGATCGTGGGCTTTACAACGGGCGGTATAGTCTGTTGCAATGACTCAACCCTGCCAGAACAGCGTAAAGCAGCCGTGGCCAACGTGGAGGTCAATGAACTAGCAGTGGACAGGGAAGCAGGGAGGTGAGTCTGATTTGGCTACTGCTGCTCTGCGGAAAGAGGACACTGGGTTTCACAATCTGGCTCCATCACTCCCTGTTTCTGACTGTTAGTCAAATAACTTCAGTACTCCTTTTCACCCTTTTCTGTGAAAGAGAAATAAAGATTACGGCAATGGGAATAGAGATAGTTTCCTGGAAGCATTGCTGGTAAGGGACGCTGGTCCATTGCAGTGTCCCAGGGCACGGGTCCGCGGGTTCCAGCTTTCCTTTCTGCCTGCTCCCCACCCTGTTTTGCTCTCTGCTCCCCCAGTCCCCACAGCCTCCCTTTCTCCTCTGCTTCTCACCTTCCATACGTTATCCACAGTCACGCCTCCACCCCTATCTGCATCTCCATTTCTGACCTGTCCTCTGAGTTAACAGATCTGCACTTTCAAAGCTGGGTGGGGTGGCACAGTCACGCACTCCCACAGAACTTTGGAAGGCTGAGTCAAGACGATTCCAAGTTCGAACCCTGCCTTAGTGAATTAGCAAGACTTTCTCCCAAATAAAAAACAATGGAAGGGCTAAGGATATAGCTCAGTATGAAGGACTCAGTTCACCCCTAGTACCCGACACATGCACATCCCTGACCTACGTACTCATTTCATGGATAGTGGGTCTCTCTTCTCTCTCTACTGCTCTCTTTCCTGTGGTACTGGGGATCCAGAGTTGAGCCTACAGGCTTCACACTGAGCTGCATCCCTATCCCTCTTTTTCTTAGAGACAGACTTATAAGTTGCCTATGGTGGGCTTGAACTTGTGATCCTTCTGCCTCAGCTTTCCAGAGAGCTGGACTTTTAGGCCTCCACCACAAGAACCTTTGAGAACACCTTCCCACTGCAGGAGACTGGCACAGGCCTCTCCTGCTATCAGTGCTAAGAACTCACACCGGAGCTTCCTGAGCATTGCTCCTATCTCTGGGCTCTCCTCGCGACAGTATTCTGTCCATCATGTCAGCTACTCTTCCTCAAGCAGAGGAGGGTCATGTCGTTCTTCAGTCTGAGTCACAAAGCCTTCTCCATTTTCACCAAGTGCGAGAATCCTCATCTGGATTATAAGCAATGACTGAGATCATGAAAAGAAGTGAGTGGCTCAATACACAGTACAAACCGAGGCACTTTCCCTAGGCTTCCTTGAAGACCAGGCTAATGCCTCTCACTGGATTCAGGAGTCTGCCTCTAATCCTATGTGGACAGCAGATTCTGCCTCCTTAGCCTGCGTGGTCAGCAGTGGGGTCCCACCCGAGGAGTCGTGATGGGCCTGCTTAGCTTTCCGGTAGTATCTAATCCTTTTGTTTCTGCTGCCTTTCCCTTACCTGAACAACCCTCCCTGTGCCATCTTCACTTGTCCTGTTCTTTTCTATCCCTCAGCAGGCAGACAGGACAGAGGGCCCCCTGGGCCAGCCCAGGAGCCCTGGCCTCTTCCCAGCTTTCGGAGGTCCTGTGCGTGACTGCGCTTATCTTCTGGCACGCATTTCCTGTGGCCTCCTGTGAAGTGTTTTTGCTTGCATATCTGGCTAGATTAAGAATCTCTGGAGAGGTTTGAGAAATGTTTCACTGTGTACTTGGCCACAGCACCCTGTCTGTCAGGGCCTGGGCTTGCCGAGCAGGTGCAGCGGCCTTTACCTGGCTCACCTTTGGGCAGACTTGGCAGGTCCCTGGCCTCCGTGGGCAGAGAGGAGAGCCTGCGTGTTGGGAAAAGCCAATGCAGAGGAAGAAGTTTCGCTTTCCAGGACTTGGTTGTGAGACTTCCACACCTTTCGGCTTGGTTGTTGAATAGTGGGCGTACTTGTCTTGAGTGTATGTTCCTAGGTTTGTGTGGTGGTAGGTGTGAGTGTGCATACAGGGTGGCTGTGGGTATGAAGGATGAGACAGTGTTTATGTGTGTGCTGGGTGACATGCGAGTGTATGCTTGAGCATATGTATCCAGTAGTATGTGTTGAGCCAGACCTGTGTGTGTTTGTGTGTGTGTATGCATATGTATTGTCAGGTATGTGAAATGCACAGGAGTGGGCCATAATGAAAGAAGGCACATATGTAGAGCGTATGTGTGTGCTTGGAGATGTGAAGTCTCAGACATTCTGTTGTAATAGAACAAGATCCTCCCCTGACTTTCCCTGGAGACATATTCTTAACTTTGGGAAATGGCCAAGAAGTAGAAAGTGAAGCAAATAGTTCTGAAAATATGAGACTAAGACATAGAATGAAAGGCAGATGTCTCTTCTGGTAACCAGCTGGGCTATAAAAACAAGCCATTCATCCTCAGATTTTGGTACAGCCTTTGAGTTTTAGTGGCTGGGCTGCTCTCTTTTTTCCAGGAACTCACCAGCGGCAAGCCCTGCTCTGTCTGTGCCAGGCCAGGAATGTGACTTCTGCTTCCCTGGGACAGGGCGGGTTGGGTCCTATGAACCTCATCTTACTGAATCTCTAAAGGACTTGCAAGGAACCAGGTGTCTGTTCTGAATTTGGGAGTCCACATTCTGTCCTTTTCCCCTCCTCTGAGAACTGGAGAACTGGCAAAGCCAGTTACATCTGCCCATAAATTGTGAATCTGCCTGATAATTACACCCTGGCCAAACAAAGGTCATATTATACAATGGAATTGACACTAGCTATTTTTTGAAAAATGGGTTCTGGCATCAGAGGCCTGGGTTCACACAAGGACTTAAACACAAGTTTGGGGGTAAAACCAGGAACCAAGTTATTCTGGTAAACTGGTGTGGTGGGGCTGGTAGAATCTTGTCCCCACACTTTGCCCTCACTCTGTCCTCCCGTCTGCTTCCCGAGGCCTCTGAAGAGCAGAGTGTGAAATCTCCCATGATGATGAAAGGTCTTAATGAAAGGGAAGTAAAACAATTTGCTCAAGGTCACAAGGAGAGTTGGGGGGAACAGCCCCGTGGGTGAGCAGCTTTCAGGAACGGCAGGTCTCAGCCACATTGAGCTGTCACTCTGTCCAGTTCAGAGACATTGCAGGAGATAGAGCGACAGAAGAAGGCAGGCTGAGCGTGCTGGTTGGCTTTGAGAGCCTCCCCAGTATGGGTTTGGGGACTCCGATGGTGAAAGTGCTATCTCAAGACTGTGTTCAATAAAGACTATAAGTCTTCCAACTTCTGAAGTCCCCTTGAGCCTGAGCAGAAACCTGGCCTCGTGGGCAGCACCCATTCACACCCATATGGAAAACCCTTCCTATCACACACTGCCTGGGAACCAGTTGTAGCGCTTCAGGGGTGTCTACCTTAAAGGAAGTTTCCCTGCACCAGCCTCGTGCATCGCAACGGATGTTTAACGGAGTTCCTCGGCTCTGCTTAGGTGTCTCTCACGTGATGTGGAACAGATAGGCACCCATGTCATCTGATCAGCATCCTTATAAGGTAGGGGTTAATCAATACAGCGTCTTCGTTTTGCAGATTTGGAAACAGGGGCATGCCCAGGAGAGGTTCCTGGCCCCAAGTCACATGGCTAGGAAGGTACGGAACAGGATTCCAACTGATGGTCTGGAACTTGGCCCATGGTCCACGTTGTGGGGCTGTTGATCTCCTACTGGATGAGGAAGGGACCGCAGGGCCAAGGGCCTCTCAGTGGCCCATGTCTCAGCTTCTCAAAGGGCAGCACTCGGCATCGCTGCTCTCCGTGCTGTGGGCAGGGTGGTGTTTTGGAAACGCACGTGGAGCTTTGCCGAGACTTGCCTCTGCGTACATCTCTCAGGTGTGTCACATCTGGGGAAGTACAAGTCCCTGGCTTCTCAATGACTTCAAGTGGCTGACGTCCACAAAAGGGCCTTCGAGGCCCTGCCAGATGTGGCATCTGCCTACCGCAGGGCCTAACCCAGCACTTGCCATCTGCCTTTCTGTCCCCCTGCTACTCCAGGACCTCTGTCCAGGCCATTGCTCAGACTCTCTAGCCAGCTCCTACTCCTCCTTTGGTGCTTAGCTTCTTCATTGGCTGTTCTTACGGTATGAGCTTCTTTCTTTCCCGTCCTCACCTGACTTTGCTGTTGGGCTGCTGTTAGGGTGACTCTTTGGCTAATATCTGTCTTTCTCATCTCGCAGTAAACTCCCGAGAGCAGGGCCTCAATGTGTCCTGCGCTTCACCTCTTCCCCGGGGCCTTCCACCGTACCTGACCCACTGCCATGAACCAGCCGACACCTCAGAGGGTTCTTGCTTTGAAATTTCATAATTTAAAGTGCGAGTTGACCCATCCCGTACGTTTTGAGGGATGAATGAATATCCCAAAAATGAACTTTGGATCAGTTTACTCATCCCAGACCATATAGTTTAATAACACTCCATGTGTGTGGGAACTACATTTTTTTTTGTTCATATCTTTTTGTTCCTTTTAACAAGGGCAGTGAACACTTCCCTCAGTTGAGAATACTGAGGCTCAGAGAGGGACGCAGCCCCCACGGCACCCAGCTCAGAGAGGGCCGTAGGTGTTTTGGTATCCCATTTTTTCTGCAACGCCTATTAGACGCTCCATGGAGAACACCTCACTCGCTGCTTTTTACTCTGAGTTCTGAGAGATGTAGTCTCCCATACTAGATATAAATATTACTTCCTTCTTCCAACTTAGCAGTGACTGTTGCCCCCACATTCCTTAATCAAAGGGAGTGCCTGGCTTCACCGGAGTGCAGATTTCTGTCCACCTGGGCTAGAGGCTCTGACGACTAAGCCGACCAGGGCTCTGATTGTGGTCCCCTGGGGAGGTTTGCAAGCCTCCAGTTCAGAGTTGTCGCTCTCTCCTGGACTTTGTCTCTGTGAAAACTCTTACATCTAACTGCCTCCGGGGTCCCACGCGGCCAGCCAAGCTGCTTGCCTGGCTGTAATGTGCAGCTTGACGGAGGAAACCCAGAGAACTATGCTCTGTTGGCTTGCAGGTCAGTCTCTGTTGCAGTGGCCCTGGCTCATGGGTCGGCTGCAGGCGTAGTGTGTGAGGAGGGTGAGGTAGGGACACTGGTCAGTGGGTGTGAGAGCGGGACGCACCCCCTCTTGGGTGTCCCTTCTGGGCAGCTGCCAGAAAAGTGAGAAGGGCCATCCTGGGTGGCTCTGCTCGGCTGGCTTGCTCGTGCGCCACTTGGCTCGCCTCCCTCCAGGCACGCAAGGGCACAAGCAGTCCCTGGGAACTTTCCACCCTCTCCTGTGCTGGGAGATTTTTTTTTCTTCCCCTCAGTAGTGGTTGTTTCCAATGGAGGATCAAGATGGGCTCTTTTCTCTCTAGTTCCAAGCTGAAGGGAAACTGCTTTACGGTAGGCAAGATCATTTGTGTTCTATCAGAGACAGAAGGGGCCATGAGGAGCCTCTGTTCAGCCACTGAGAGGAAAGTGGTCCCTAGGGGAAAAATACCTGCTTCACGTTCTCCTGACCGGTCCCCCTGGCTCTGGCCCAAGCCCACGTTTACAGAATCCTCACTTGAAGTGCTGTCCAGCCACTTACCTATTTAGTCCTGACCTGTCCCCTCATGTCCGAGACTTCCCGGTCACCCTGCCAGGCAGGTCTTGTGTGCACTCACCTGTTCCTGGTGGGGCATCCTGGGTAGGAGCAGCAGCACATCGGTGCCCATCAGCCCCACGTTCATGGCTGCACAGGGCACCTGCACCTCTCCTCCTCTGCCCACTGCCAAGCTACAGGTCCAGTTTCTCAAGAGGCACCTCGATGTTGAAGGTATACCAGCTGACCCAGAACAGCAGGCTGAAAGCCAGGAACAGGGCACCTGTGTAGACCAAGAAGTCCCAGTAATTCAACGTAGCGAAGATCCCCAGCAGCAGAAGGACCAGGCCCACAGCGTCGCACAGGAGACCGAGGGCGAGGACAAGCGCGCAGCGCCCAGGGTGACATCTTCCACAGGGCCTGCCCAGGAGCATTGCCCGGGAGCTGCAGGAGGAGTCCAGCTGCACTCCCGGGAGTGATTTGCACGAGAGGTGGCAGTCCTGCCTGTTGTTGCCTGTCTCCCCGTGGGTGTGAGCAAATGAGCGATCCAATGCGTCTGGAGCCACAAGGAAGTACACGTGGGTCCACCTTTATGAGTCCAGCAGCCAGTGGGGCAGGATATTTCTTAACTGTTTCATGATTCAGGAATGATCCCGATCAAAACAGTGTGACATCACTGCTCACTGGGCGGGTCCCCTGGGGCCAACCCAGCTGTACCGCAGAGGACTCAGGGTGCCCTTGGATGAGTCTGCAAGGTGAACGGTCCTGCTGCCTTAGAGAAGAGGCGGTGCCATGCCTAGTTCTCTGATGTTGGAGCCAGAAAGCCTAAGCCTGTTTCATCTGGTGGGGTAGAGTAAAGGTTTCTTTCTCCTGCACCTTCTGCCCCCCTCTTTTCTGCTGGGTAAAAGAGGTTTTATGTAAAAGAAATAGATGCAGGTTTGTGGACATCGATAGAGTTGAAGATGATGTTCTAAGAGTTGGTCACTGTCACGTAGCATCTCCACTCTGAAGATGGAAGGATCTGAGCGTCCCCCGTTGATGGACGAGCAAAGCAGGTAGGGGCTGCAGGTAAGGATACGGGCAGACTCGGGAAGGCTGAGTGGGCAGAGGCAGGGCAGCATGAAAGAAGGGGCTTCTGGCCTCGATCTGCAGGGGACTTAGTGTGGACCAAAAAGCACCTCCCAAACAAAAATCAGAGATGTTTATGTGGTTCATGGGCTCTGTGTGTTCTATGCTGGCTGGCTCTAAGTTTGTTTTCTCGCATAGTGGACTACACCCATATGTCCAGATACTGCAGGCACTGGCTCAATTAGGTGTTCAACAGGGCAATCTTATCACTATGGTCACTCACAGGGTGTGTGGTGTGAGCATCAGATGACAAAGATAAGGACAGCTCCTGCTACCCTTGGCCGTGCCACACAGGGCCTGCCACTCTGTCCCAGAGCCAGATGGAGCCTCCAACAAAGTGCCAACCCTCTCTGGGCCTCAGTTTCCCTTGATAAGTGAAGAAAAGTCTCTACTCTCACTTTTCCCCAGAGGATAAAAACGAACAGGCTGTTCAAAGTTAGTTTTCAATGGGAAGCCATGAGAGTTTCATCTCACTGACCTACCTTTACAACTGGGAGTGAATTTTTTTGAAGAACAATTGATGAACAGCAGGACTGGTAAAATAGCTCAGCAGTTAAAATGCATGCCCAGCAAGCCCAAGGCCTTAGATTCACTTCCCCAACGCCAAAAAAGCCGGGCGTGGTGGCTCATGCCTGTAATCCCAGCACTTGGGAGGTTGAGGCAGGAGAATTGCCACTAGTTAGAGGTCAGCCTGGGCTCCATGGTGAGTTTAGAACCAGCCTGGACTACAGAGCAAGACCCTGTCTCAAAAAAAATTGATGTACAGCAATGATCTCTCCCCAGGCTATGTGGGCACCCTGATTGGGGCTGGACAGGGCAGGGCTGACATGTCCTGACCTGCCTACATACAGGTCCCCAGGTGACTTTCAGAGTTTTTCTACCTCTATTTATGTCTCCCTCATGCATATGTCCAATCAAGGTGGACAACAATTTTAGCACTAAAATTTTTACATGCTGGGAAATCTATTGGTCTTGGCCAATGTACTCTTCTTACCTTTAATGCTGGGTCAAAGAGATGCTGCTAACAGAAGAGCGTTTCTATTCCACACCCAGCGAAGGCTGGCCTCACTCAGCACTAACACTGAGCATCTCGGGAAGGGTGAAGTGCTGAGTCTCCTTAGCAGTGTTGGTGCCACGGTGGTCCCTCAGTATCCATCAGGGACTGATCACTTCCAGGACCTCCACAGACACCATGGATACTCAAGTCTCTCACGTTACATGGTGTAGTATGTATAGATATGTGTGTAACCTGTCACATCTGCCTCTATACTTCAAGTCACCTTATGATACCTAATAAAATATAAATGCTTTATAAGTGTTATTATAATGTATTGTTTAGGGAATAATGATCAAAAAAGTTCATACATATTTAGAAAAGTCAGTATAAACATAATTTTTCAAGTCACTCTGGATCTGATATTGGTTGATCCATGGATGTAGGATTTATGGTTACAGAGGGCTCTACTGTACTATTCCTTTCTCTCTGTCTCTCTTTGATGGTCTCTGTCTCTCTCTGTTACACACACACACACACACACACACACACACACACACACACACTTTCTGCTGAAAAACTATGACGTAGAAGAAAACAGGAAATCACTATGTCAATTTTTAGAATTTCAATATTTGGGAATGATTCCTTGGTATGCATTTTCCAGATCCACAAATGTCTCTTTTCTTCTTTGCAGAAGCAGGACACATGACACTCTCTGTCTGCAGTTGGCCATTTCCTTTACCATCAGCATACGGTCTTGCATGTCACTAACTGTGGGCCTCAGCAGAATGACACAGGCAGGTCACCACCTTGTGCTGGGCAGCCTCTTGCTCCTAAACGTGCAGTGGTCTCTCCTGCGTGTCGAGCCAGGGGAGGTGCCTGCATAGGCAGAGCATTTGATTAAAAGCTACATGAGCATTGCATTTGCAGCTGTCTAGGAAGAGGAGGCAGGAGATGAGAGTTAAGTAGAGAGAGTAGCTTGAGGTGTGGGAATGGAACATGCGTGGGTGGAGGCTGGCAAGGAACATTCACCTGACCTGAACAGCTTGCTATGCTCTATTTTAGAAAGAGGGATGCCACCACCCTCTTCCCACAACCATCCTCCATGACACATTCACCTGCCAAGGCCAGGAGCCGAGGTCAGAAATAGCTATGTGGCTTTGCCATGGCTGCCACCACAAACTACCTGGAACTCTGTGGCTTGAGCAACAGATGTGTGTCATGTCTCATTTCTGGAGGTTGAAAGTCTGAGGTCAGGATGTCATCAGGGTTGGTCCCTTTGCGCTGTGGGAGCGAAGCTGGTCGGGACTCCCGTTGTTTCTGGGGTTCTCTTGCCATCTTCAGCATTTCTTGGCATGAGGAGGATTTACCATGACCTCTACCTTCATCTTCACCTGGTGCTCTCTCGGTTCCAACATTTCATAAGGACATCACATACGAACAATTGGCACCCCGTTATAGTCAGCCCCTCATGCTCCTAGGTCCCAGGACTCAGAGGTCCTGCTGATCATCTTTACAGTCCTGGGAGAGCTTGAGAAGGCTGGTTTTGTCTTGCTTGGATTCTGGTGTCTGTCCCCTCTGCCACCAAGCCAAAGAGTTCATCACCCCGAGCTTGACCTGAAGTGGTGAATATTCACTCACCTAAATGAATATTAGTGAGCGCCTACTATGTGTCAGGCAACAAAGGATGAGGTCATATGCAGAGCCCAACACCACAGAGCTAATGTTCTAGCGGGGAAAGGCAAACTGTGAAGAATGCGTGGATGATATATTCACAGGTGGTGGTAAGTACGCTGGGAGGAACCCAAAAGCAGGGCAACGTAAGATGCCAGCCGCCATTAGGCTGCGCCTGAGGATTTGCTTTCTGGACCAGGTCTGTCCCTCTGCCTGTGAAGCTTCTCTCGGCAGTTGGGGCTGTAGCCAGTCACACAGCTCAGAGAGATCTGTCCTTCTGTGGCTGCCTGAGGCTCTGCCTCCTCTTGGCAACTTAGAGCTTGTCACTCCCTTGGCAAAGTCATTATCACCTGTCACTTCCCTATGGTGTCATAGGATGATAGCCTTTCTATGGCCTAGATGCTAAAGGGTAGGCTGAGGTTGGGTCGGGGAGGGCTGGGCCAACCAAGAGCTCAGCTGACCCATTGTCACTGTTCCTGGACCTGACGCCACAAATGACCCCGGCCCAGTCACCTCTGGGCGGCAGGGTGCAGATGCTGGGTGGAGCCAACCAAGCCCTCTGGCTCACTAGTCCTCTCTGTCTTTTTTCAGTGCCTTAACAGGTGGTTTTCTGTGTCATTAACTGGTTGTGTGATCTGTGGCAAGTCATTTATCCCCTCTCTGCCTCGATTTCCTCTTTGTAAAAAAAGCCCTGCTTCTCAGAATTATTGTGAAGATCCAGTGAGTTCAGAGGTGGGAGGTATCCGGAAACTGCACACTGTAAATGTTGACAAGTGTCATTTTTGTCATTGCCACTGATATCTTCCCATTGTTTCTATCACAGTGAGTGTGGAGGGAAAGCCCCAGGCTGGATGGGCCCCACTGTGGAACCTCCGGTACCCACATTCTCTGCCTTTGTTCGCTCTAGCTTTGCCGGTGCAGTTCCCAGCCCCATCCCTCTGTGCCACCAGGAAGGTCCCTGAGGATACGCTGGACCCTTTCTCTGTCCTTGCGTGGGTGTGAACCCCTTATTCTCACAGAACCCTTGGCTTGTGCCCCTTCTCGTCCCTCAAGTTCCTTTCTTCTCATCATCTTCAGCTTCCTCACCTTTCCCACTCGAATCGGGAGCTTGTCCAGCCTCGGTTATCAATGTGCCTCCCTGAGATTGTGCCTTAGCTCGGGCTGCTCTGATTACTTATCACAGAACACCAGCGAACTCGTTTGTTAACATTTTTTCCCCCACAAAATAGATTTTTTTAAACTTCAGGCAATTATTACCACCAGTGCAAAAATTGCATGATTTATGAAAAATAGAGAATATTGCATATTCTGGGGGCTGGGGACCAGTGAATAGAGTGTGTGCTTAGGCAGTGCAAAGCCTTGGGTTGAATTCCCCAGTACCACATTCTAGTTGGGTATGGTGGAGCACATCTGCAATCCCAGCACTCAGGAGGCTGAGGCAGGAGGACTGCCATGCGTTCTAGGGCAGCCTGGCCTTCCGAGCAAATTCAGGACCAGCCCTAACCTTATCCCCTAAAAGAATATTATGTACACTGAAAAAAAAAATGTAATTAAACTACACGAGGGCCCTCAAAGTTTTTCTTTACTAGGCCAGGTAGGCCCAACTGTTGCTCTCTGTTGCAACCGACCAATTCTGCCACCGTGGTCTCAGATGGTGGGTATGTCTGAGTGCCAATAAAGCCGTATTTATGAAACCAGGCAGAAGGCATTGATCCTTGCTTAAGGAAGCTGCAGACATAAAAGGTGTTCTCTCAAATAAAGGACCAGGTTTTACAAATTGTAGAGGATGGATAAACATAGCAGTAGCAGCTGCTAGTGCAGATTCTTGGTCACATGTGAGATGGAATTCAGGGCCCTCTGAAGGGGAGAGTGCCCAACAGGACAGTAAGATGCCATTCACTGGCTGACGCTCATTCTCAGCTCACTCAGGAAATCCCAGGTTGGCAAGGTATAGCTTTTTTCTTTTTTTGGTAGTACTGGGGTTTGAACCAGGGTCTTTGCTTTGAGCTGTATCTCTAGTGTTCACCTTCATTTTAAAACCTTGTTTATTGTGAGGCTTGATCTTGCTGCGTTGACCATAAGCTGAGCCTGAACTCCTGATCCTCCTGCTCCAGCCTCCCAGACTGCTGGTCTTACAGGCATGCACTACCACTCAGCGCTTTCAGGGTTAAAACTACCCTGGGCCTGGGATGCCAGGGGCTCTCAGCTCTTTTAGTGTTAGTGATCCCCCTGATATGGGGGCCAAGTGGCTCTCAGCAGGCCTTGGGAACTCTTTTGGTCGTCAGAGGTGGTGGCTCCTGGCAATGCCTTGTGGCCCTTAATCCTTCTTGGCTGCCAAAAGACTTCACTACTCTTGGCTTCGGTGTCAGCTGCTCTCTGTGCCAGTGAAGCCTTGGTTTATTAGTTCAGGATGCTGGATACAGAAATCACAATTAGGCAGGAACATCCCATTCAGAAGCGGCTTCATTAGAACTAATTGTAGCCTGGGCTATACAGTGAGCTCAGGACTAGCCTGGGTTACAGAGAGATACCATGTCTAAAAAAAAAAAAAAAAAAAGCACTGCTAAGTAAGGGAACAGGGTGCACTTACTGACCCTGACTGATCTGCGGCAGTTTTACAGGCCGCTCATGAGGAGGAGAGCCTCTCCCCTTGCCATAAAAGCATCATTAGGGGAGCACTGGTCCCTTTTCCCTGCCTCAATAGCACCAATCAGAGCCTTGGCCTTGAAAATCATAAGAAAGATGGAAAGATAGCTGGAATGGCTATGCCTTTTTATATGATCCTATGTGCCAGCTGAATCTTTTTTCACACATTCCTAGGAGTATAGTGCCAGAATTTGGGAAGGTAGGCACACTACCCAATGGCTTCAGCCAGTCTTTATTTATTTCTCCTTCTTTTTTTTCTTTTTTGGAGATTTGGCCCTGGAGTCAATATTTTTGAGATACATGTTGACTTACATCTTGGGGCCATTTGAGAATCTGCAGAGCTCTTAATTCTTCCTCTATTAGGCTACTGAAACAGTGCCAGGGGGCTCTAAAATTTTTGCTCTGGACACTGCCTACTGCTCAGCTACCTCTTGAGCCTGGTTTTCTCCTTTTCTGCACCACTGGCCTGATCCCAAACTTCCTAAGTCTCGCCTAGACCTCAAAAGCGTCCCCCATTCCAACCCCCATCCCTATTCATCATCTCTGTGTGCATTTGAATAGTGATTCTGCCTCCCGTGTAGTAGAGAATGATATCTCTATGTATGTAGGTCCCACCTGAGCATACAACGGGCATCCATCCATGTCCAGCATCTCCTTGTCCCCACAGCAGCCTGGTTCCATTCCAGAATGAGAGCAGTGAGGAGGTTTGCACACAAAGACAGCTGCATTAAACCCTTGTCCCATTTGCTGGTGTGTGAACGATACAGTCCCCCTCCCCATTCTTTCCCCCTGCATCCTTAGAGCATCAAGCTGCTTTTTCTTATTTTCATTGAATTAAAAACATTTTAAACTAAACTTACTTATTTTAGCTGAGATAAGCCATAACATTTACCACCTCAACTGTTTTTCAGCTGTGTGGTTCAGTGGCATTACTAGGCAACCACCACAACGATCTACCTCCAGGATCTTTTCATCTTCCTGGATCAAAGCCCTGCGTACAATAAACATTGATGATCCATTCTCCCTCTCTCCTTCTTTTTAATTGGGTAGTTCCTTTTACAGCAGCACCTGTTATATTTATTGAAGTAACTTATTTGGTTCTCTAACTTCCTCCCTGAACCTTCTTCAATCTAACTTAGGGAGTGTCTCTGCTTTCTCTTTGGTGACGTGATACTTGTAGAGTAGATTGATTTTATAACTTCTGGGATATTCTCAATTTCTTGTAAAGACTGAGGCTGTTTCCCCAGAATCTCCCCAGCTCCACTTGAAGTCTCTCCTTAGCGCCCCTCTGTTCCTCCTCCGTCTCTCCGAGGAAGCGACCCCCTTCTTAAATTGTGGGTGTTGGGTAATGTGTCTTACCAACAAAAAAACAACTAGGACCCCCACTAGAGATTCAGAATGTCTGGCCTACTTTAGATGTGCTCAGAGTCTGCAAATGACCTAACACAAAGCCTGACTTACAGTAAAGTATTGAATATCTCATGTACCTTTTAATACCAGAATTTAAAAAATGCTGACAATATAATAGACTACACATAAGGTATTCCAAAAGTTACCATGTAAAAAGTAAAATTATAATATATGTTTTGTTCAAGATTAATGTGTCAAGATTTTAAGTGAAACTAAGACTATGAGGAAAACTATAAACCTGCTAGACTCAGTGTGCCGAGTGTGCATACACAGGAAAAGTTAGCGACCATTGGGGTCACCCTTGTGGTCGTGGGACTGAGCAGGAGCTGCAGCTCCCTGCCCCTGCTTAGCGTCTCGACAGAGAATTGCCCTTTGTGTTGCTGGCTACAAAAAAGATACAAACACAAAATTCCAAGCAGGTCTTTTTTTTTTTTCTGAATGCATTTCTCTTTCTCACCATCATAAGCTTAAACTGTACTAAATCAACTCATCTGCCAACCCAGGGGGCCACATGTATAGGTGAGCAAGAGAAACACATTACCTGGCTGCAGGGCACGTAAAGTGGGAGAGGATGGAGGAGAAGGAACGTGGGGAGGCAGATACTAACCAGTCATGTAAATACGTGGGTACCTACAACAGAGTTTAGTGACTGGAGGTGAAGGACCGTGACCCGAGGAGGGTGAAAAAAGAGAAGAGACCCAGGCTTCCTGCGGATCTGACATTTGAGTGGCGATGAAGAGGATGAGTAGGAAGGGCTAGGCAAAGGGGGAGGAAGTGTGCCAGGCTGAGGCCAGCATAGGTCTGAACGCTGCAGTGGCCTGTGGCGCTTCTGGTGATGGGAGGGCAGAGAGGAGGAAGGAGGCAAAGGGTCACATTAACATCTTTCTCCTGGAGGCACTGAGGAGCTGTTGGAGAATTCTGAGCAGAAGGGCGTATGATCTACACTTTTCTAGGAAGCCTTTGGCTATTGTGTAGAGAATAGATCAAAAGGGGGACCAAGAATGGGGGTATGGTGCCCAGCAGGCATGTTGCAGTAGACTAGGCCGGAGGAGGTGCTGGCTACAGCCGAGTTGGAAAGACTTGCATCAGTTTAAGAGCCACCATAGGATGAAATCTACAGAACGTGTTGACAAACTGGATGTGAGACTGAGGGAAGGGGACATGTCATTGCTCACTGACAACTTTCTGGCTTGCAGAGGTGTGAATGGTCTCCCTGGAACCACTGACCATGAGATCCACCTTCTTAACAAGTTTTAAAGTGCTCAATACCTCATTGTTAACAATGGATTCAATGTCATACGGCAGATCTCAAGTTCGTATTCATCTCAGACACTGAAACCTTACGATATTCCAATTTACAAAATTTATTTGAAAGCTACTATATATCGTATCTTTTTGTTTTTCAATTGGTCACGTGAACCAAGGCAAGTAGGAAGAACAACCTGAATGATAGTTGTCACCCAACCAGGCTCCAAGTCAGGCAGCACGGTGTCCGACAAGGCCCACGTTAGGATAGGGCGGGAGTAGAAGTTGTTGTGAGAGAGAAGGGAGGTAAGGAAGAGGAGAAACAGTCTGTCAGCTTTCAGTTACCGTAACAGATAACTTGAAACAATCAGATTATATACAAAAAGGTTTATTTTGGCTCCCAGTTTTGCAGGTTACAGGTGGTGGTGGGTTGGACCTGTCGCCTTGGGCCTGTGGTGAAGCAGCACATCATGGCAGCAACTACTTGTCAGCTGCTCATTTCATGGTGATTGGGGAGTGGAGAGAGGAAGCAGAAAGGGGCTGAGGTCCCACCATCCCCTCCAAGGGTGCAGCCCAGTGACTAGAAGACCTCCACCTGCCCTATTTCTTAAAGATTCCACCACTTCCTGAAATGTCATCCTGGAGAACTACACCTTCAACACATGAACTTTTGGGAGACATTCATGATCCAAACTAAAGCAGGTGGTGTCGCTAGCTCCCATGTGTCCTCTTCCCTTATCATCCCCTTCTTGGCTGGAATGTTTTGCCCCTGCCCTTCATGCAGGGCTCAGTGTGACTGTCCACTCTCAAGTGAGGACTTCTGTGACCACTCGGTGGGGTAGCACTTACACCTATGGTCTACCTCTTTAGACTGTTCCTTGACTTTGTAGCCCCTACCACTCTTTGATGCTATCATATTCAATGAAGGGTGTCCTTATTTATGGGCTCTTCACTCCTCCCAGGGAACACAGGAAGTTTTGTCTCTCTTGGCCTTTCACTGAGCTCAGAGCAACATTTATGAGGTGTTCAATGGCCAATTGTTGAATGAAGGAATGGAGGAAGAATTCTTCCCCAGACTGTCTGGGAAAAGGGCTTGATAAGCCATCCCAGGCCCTTCCCACACTGGGCATTATTCCCTGGCTATCTCCTTCTTCTTGCCACCTAAGCTGTCACAGCTGCCTCACTCCAGCAGCCTGGCTGGCCACGTGGCCACCACAGTCTTCCTACACCCAATCCAGTCAGTGTCTTCTCTCACACACTGGCTTTCCCAGGAGCCTACCCACTGCCTTTCATCCTTCTATTTCAGAGAATCAGAAAGCAGCTACTCTATCCTTGACTTTGGCTCGTGCTTGGTGCCAGTCCTCAGTCTATTTACAGAGCCCAGAAAGCAGCCACACCTTGTCCCCAGGTGGACTGGAGATGAGGGAGGCAGGTACCTTCAATTGGGCCTTTCTTGCCTTTTCCCGGTGAACGAGCGCCGGTGGAGGGGTGGTTGCTGTCTCCAGAATGAATTATTCAGAGTTTTTAGCTTGAGTTATGTGACCTACACCTCCAATGAATTCTGAGCAAAATTCTAAGTGAAAATGTGCATACAAGAATTAGTCAGTTTTAAGAATGTCTATAATGATTACAATAGTGTTACAGGTATGAACCTGCAGTCAGTTACCAAAATGTTGCATACTCTTTGTTCAAAAGCAGATATCCTCATTCCATTTGGAAGAACCAGCTTATGGCTCTAAATGTTTAAGTTTAAATGTGTTTTAACCAAGAATTGGTGAATCCCGACATTCTGTTGATAGTCTGAAGCTTTTTCTTCCTACAACAAAGATAAAAACAGTATGAGTACTGCACTGCAATTCTACTGTCTTAGTCTCTTCAAGCTGCTCTAACAAAGTACCACAGACCAGGGGACATGCAGGTTACAGAGATTTATTTCCCATAGCTGAAAAGGGTAAACACCTGACCTCAGGTACCAGCTCAGTGGGTTGTTTTAAGGACCCTTTTTCAATGCTGCATTCTTGCAATGAGAGAGAGAGAGAGAGAGAGAGAGAGAGAGAGAGAGAGAGAGAATTATGTGAGGTCTCTTTTAAGATACTAATAACTCTCATGAAAGAAATCACCTCCTCATACTCTCTCCGCGGGCGTTAGATTTCAATATAAATTTCTTTTTGGGGTGTGAATCTTTAGATCACAGCACATGCTATCTGAATGTATTCTTTGGCATATATTAATCCTTTTGTCATACTTAATCTTTATAAGTACCTAATTGGATAATTACTAACATAGCACAGAACCGGAAATCCAAGATGGCAATGGAGCCCATGCAGTAATAGCTGGTAGAGTCAGCTTTTGAACCCAGTCTGTTTAGTGCTAAAGCCTCTCATTTTTTTCATGACTGCAGCTGCTTCTTTCTGAACACACAGCTACCTTCTCAAGCAATTGTGACAAGTATGAGCAAGTGGGCAGCAGGGGACAGTGCGAGTGGGAAAAGAAGACCGAGTGAGACTGAGCTGAGCAACAGTGGAAGGGCGGGGGTAGTGTTCCAGGCAGGTAGAACACTGCCGAGTGAAGGCTGGGTGATGGGGCAAGGAGACAGGAGGACCCAAAAGGAGCAGGCTCTTTGTATACAGTGACTCTGAGCAGAGCTAGGAGAAGACGGCATGGAGAACTCGTCCACTTGGTCACTTCCTAAAGGCCAGTCGGAGTCACTTACCTCCTTCACTTCTCATTGATTTAGTGAGAATCCGTCTCATGGTCACCATGAGAAAATAAATTTGTGTTCTTTTTAAGCCACCCCAAACTAATTCTTTTGTTGTTGTCTAAACCAGGGGTGAGCGAGAGAACTAGGCACACTGACATGGGTCTCCAGGGAGAACATGACCATCCTAAGTGGGCCTGAAAGGTTCTGAGCTCCAAAACAGAATAGCGATGAGGCGGGGACAGATAGTATACCCACTAGGCTGAAAAGTTTGTGGTACTTTGTTACTATAGCTGTACCAAACTCATACAAGGACTTTGAGATTAGGACATTATTGTGCGTTGGCCTTGAGTGCCCAGTATAAACTCTCAATATAAGAGCCCCAGATGAAGTCCAACTTCAAAAGTCCAATATTAAATGTGAAGTAAAAGAAGAGAGTCAGAGTTGATGAGAGTAGGCCAGACTGGTGAAATCGCTGGTTGGAGATGGAACAGGGCTACAACCAAGGAAAGCAGGCAGCCTTGGAAGCTGGAAGAAGCAAGAAACCGATTGTGCGTGCCCTGGGTCCTCCAGAAGGAACCCAGCCTGATCATGTCTTGCTTTTAGACCTCTGAGATTCATTTTGAACTTCTGATCCCCAGAACTGAAAGATTCCTGTGCTTTTAAGCTACTAAATCTATACTGATGTTTTACAGCCACAATAGAAAGGTGACACGGTGCCTAGTAGGTGTTTAGCTGCATGGGATGGTCTGGGGAGCACCTGTCACGTAGGGACGTATGGCAGCCCTTGTCAGGGATGAAATTAGACAGAGTCGTGTTTAGAACAGGAAGGAGGTGGAGCCCAGTGGGAAGAGTTTCAGTGAGACCAATAATCCAAGAAAAGGCACATGGCTTGCTGCCTCTTTGGTGGCCAGTTCTCAGTGTGACATAGGGACGCCATCAATGCTTCCCTTCCTACTACCCTCCTCACTCCATATTCCTCAAACTTGGCACCTCTGCAGAACAGTGGAAGACTCTGATGGGCTGGTTGCAGAGGAAGACGTAAGAGCAACATCAGGAAGCAGAGTGGAGAATGTAATCAGAGGGGCGTTGTTTTTTAATGGGCCAAGCCACCAGCTACTAACCACAGGCTCTTTTCCCCAGGCCTGCTGTAAGAACCTGGCCTGGCTCCACCCCAGAAAGCTGGAGGTGCAGGATGGAGCAGGGGGGCTTGGATGACACCCTTGGAGCTTCCTGCTTCCCTCTGTCTCTCTCAGACTGTGTCATAATGGTGATTTCCTGTCTCTGTCCTCTGGGGGCTAACCTGATTGCTTCCTGAGGCCAGAGCTAAGGTGTGCGTCACTGCATCCTCAGTGCTAACTGAAATATCAGGCTAATGAGGTTACTCTGTCCCCATGGATGGAACCAGAGGCCATGTCTGTGGACCTGAGAAAGGGAGGAACCAGGGACCTGGGGAGCAGCTAAGCAGCTGCTGACATAATAGACCCTTATTTCCCTCTTCCTTCAAATCCCCACAGTCCCATAAGAGAAAAACCACGATTTTCACATATATTTATTGAAGATAAGCCCAACTTAGTTTATGTGATTATTTGAGGAACCATTGGCAATTGCTCCCCCACCCCCAGCATCCTTTTTGCCATGACTTCAGTGTTTTTTTGCCAGAGGACCCTACAGGACAGAGAGAGAAAGTCTCAATATGGGTATGACATTTGGTGAACCTTCCTCCTTCTTGGAGTAGAAAACCTGGACCA
>PVKB01005621.1:15377-90370 GCA_004027205.1 Ctenodactylus gundi | reverse complement strand
GTGGAGAAGCCCATGTATGTTTTGCTCTGCTTAAGAGAAGCTTAGAAATTATTTTTAAAACAAACTGTTTTTGTTCTAGCTAATGTTTCATTATTTGTTACTGATTTTGAGATTACTTACCAAATGAGATAGCAAAACATAAGGCACTATCTAATAAAAGAATTAAAAGTTAGGAGAAAATTTAAAATGTTATGAAGTAGAAATATTAGAATTTAAGATAATTGTTCCAAGACTAATGTACATACCTATATTTAAAATTTGATACTCAGAAATCTTTGCTGCAGTACTTTTGATTTTTCTTCTTAAATGCTTTTAATCTGCCATTCTTTAATGGTAGAGATCCCCCAGCCCCCACCAGTCCCTCCCCTTGGAGGCTGGAGGATATATTTGTCTTTGTCTTTCCTGAGAATTTTCTTTTCATATCATTTTAATTGCTGTGCTGTTATGGGTCCTGTCCCAAATTTCTCACTCAGTTTCTTCATCTCTTTTCATTTAATTTAGGCATATCCATTTTAAGCCAGTGATTTGCCTCTTTCCATCATGGACTAAGCTGGTATTCTTTCAGTGCCTGTAAAATTCTTCCATAAAAGTTAATGACAAACATTGAAATATACCTTCAATAATGAGGGAGTCATTAATAGAGAAAGAATTCTAGATCTTTCCAAACATCTCTGTAGTAACAGTTTCACCTTATTTTTCTTTGCAAAGTTTAGTGTTATTTTGAGCAGAATATACTTTTTGTTGGGGGAGGGCACAATATTTCTGCTGTGTCACCAGCTGCACAGCATATGACTTTCTGAAGTGATGTTGTTTAAGTGATGTTGTTAAGTCTAAGAACCACCATCTATCTGTGTATCTATGACAGGGCCTTCAGCCTCTTGTTTTCGTTGGTTTCATCTATCCTGTGCTAGGTCTCTCAGAGAACTGCCAGATAGCGTTTAGTTCTTTATGTGTGAGGCAGGGTGGGAAGATGAGAGGGTGCTAGGAGCTATCTCCAGGCCTTCACACTTGGCCACATCCTGAGTCCTTGTTTTAGTTGTTGCAGTTATAATTTTGAGACTGGATCTTGCTAAGTGCTAAGTTGTCCAGGCTGGACTTGAAACTGAAATTTTCCTGCCTCCGCCTTTCAGAGTGTTGTGATTATAGGTCTGTGCCACCAGGCCCGGCTTTAAAGTCTGTTAGATGTGTATTTTTGGCTGAATACACAGAAACGTCCGTACATTTCCTTGTGTGGATCTGCTAATAATTAATGTAACTTGTTATGGCCAGGCCAGCACCACACCTGGGTTACAGGTGCCAGCGCATGGGCGTCTTTGCTGTGGTTGTTAGTGGAATGGATAAGCAGGTGACACAGCAAGGCCATGCACATCTACCCGCCCCCATGTCCCATTCCCGTAGGGCACTGTGTACACACGTCCTGTGTGAACGTTTAAATCCCTGGTGGTCGGTTAAAGTAGTCTTGCTTGGATACTAACTATATTCCCGAAACACAGTGGTGAGGAGAGTTTCTTTTGGGTCAAATTCAATCCTTTTGTTAAATATTTAAAAAAATACTATTTGCTTTACAATTAAAGGCTGGCTCCATATACAAATGTGAAATGAATTGAGAAATAGAACAGATGGACGAGCAAATTTATGATTGAGTAGTACCAAACTTGATCAGAAAATTTTTCAAAGATGACATAAAGTAGAAGAGTTTTGTGACTGCTAATCTGTTTTTTAAAAGTCTTACAAACTTTTAACCCTGCTTAAAAAGAAAAAAATTTAAAAACAAAACACAAAACTGGAGTTGTATAAAGCACTTCCAGGTTGCAAACTGTAGCATGTAGTTGCCTGTTAACCTTCATGGCAATTGTGATAGTATTTATTGCATTCTGTGCATTTGGAAAATGTCAGTCTATGATGGGGTAAAGTAAGATCTTTTCTATAAAGTACAGTAGAAAACCACCCTAACCCTAATCTTTAACAAAACAAAAAAAAAATTCCAGCATTTTATAGCTTTTTATATTTTGCTTTAGTTAGATGCAGCGTAAGTTAAAACTGACATAAGTTTTTTGGTGTAAATTTTTAAGTTAAAACCACTTAGACTTAAATTTTTCAAATATTTGTTTACTAAAAATAATGGAAGTAGCTTAGGTTACTTTTTTATCATTTTAGAAATTGGAAGTATGCTTTTGTGTTCATTGAAATCTTTAGTTCTAATAACTTATTTATAGCTAATCCAAAAAGCTACATCTTTATAGGTTGAGTAATAAATGATCATTATTCTACAACTCCAAAGGGGATTTTTATTTAGAAAATTCAAACTTTGCTTTTTGAATATTAATTTTCAGTTTCATCCTCTATCTTCCGCAGCATGCTTTTGTTCAAATTGTACCAACTCAAGAATAGAAATTGCATTACAGTTTACCCTGCCAAGCGCACCCCTTGGCGGCTTCCCTTCCCATTTCCTTGTGTCCACCCCTGGCGTCTGTGCCCTTGATCCCTTCATTTGGGTAGATCTGTAATCTGACACTTGTGACAGATGTGAGGGGGAGGAGCACAGGGGTCTCTGCTTTTAGATCAATTACTTATGAGACTGTGGTCTTAAATCTGTGGTTAAAAAATGCTTTCACCTTTTAAAATTACTCTTACCAAAGGGAAAACAGCTTTGGGAGCACATGGTAATATAAACAGAAAGATGCCAGAGAAGAATTAAGGGAAGAGTGGAAGTGCTGATCTGCAGATGGGTTAGGAGGGGCCGCGGGGGAGGGGCCCTGCGGGAGGGCAAGCTTCCTGTTGGAGCCTGCGTGCCAGGCTTTGACTGAACCTGGCGGCGGATGTTTCTCTAAACATCCCTCCTAGGATGAATCAATGTGTGTAGCCATGTCTGTACCTGTAGCAAAATGCTGGTGTGGAAAGTTGACAGCCAGCGTAAAGGTAGGAGAAGAAAAAGTGAAAAAGCTTGATGTTTTCAGAGTTGCCACAGACTGCTAAGTTTGAACACATTTCGAAATACAAAAAAATACATGTACTTCTAAAAGTATTTTCAAGTATTTGTATGTAAACTTCCCTAAGTTGGGAATCAGTTGACCAAAAACGTGTACTTTTTGATGTTTATTTTCCTTTAGTAATTGTATATATGCAGAATCCCTACAGCTTTTAACCACATTCACAGGCCTGTAACCTTAGCACATTGGGAGGCTGACTGCATATACATTTTTCCTATGGAAAACGTTTTCAGTGGAGAGTTGATTTTTCTTTTTAGGAACTGCCTCCGTTTGACAGTGGAATGCAAAAGCAAGGAAGCCACCTAGTAGTTGAATGTGTAGGGCTGCGTGTGCAGGCGCTGAGATGGGAGTGCAGAGGGCGAGAGCGTGGGAAGCAGGTGCGCTCCTGGGTGGTTTTTTCTGACCAAGGTTTCAGCTCTTCATCATAGTAATGGCAAGACTTGGCCACTCTGTATTGTGCCCCCTCTTTCCTTCAAGCCTGTGGAGCAGGTTCTCATGTGATTTTGTCTTTGATGTTGAAAGCATTAACAAGTAAACGCCAAAAAGCATTTCATCAGTTTACTTTCTATGTGATCAAGTCCAGTAAGAACAGCCTGGAGTACTTTACAACTTTAAAACTTTACTGTTTTCATCCCTAAAATCTGTCTGTCTGTCTGTCTGCCTGCGTGCCTGCCTGCCTGCCTGCCTGCCTGCCAATCATCTACCTACTGAGGATAAAATTCAGAGCCTCCACTCTGAGCTGCACTTTCAGTCCCCAATCCCTCCTTTATTGTCTGTAGTCCCTGCAGGTCTTGAATGCATGACGAAGCTCAGGCTGGCCTCAGACTCACGGCAGTCCTCCTGTCTTGGCCTGTGGGGGTTACAGGTGAGCACCCTCAAGCCCAGGTATAACATGGTGCCAAGAGCGCATGCCTAGGACCTCACACTTCCTAGACAAGTGCTCTAATCACTGAGCTATGTCCCTTGCCCTCCCAGTCCCCTTTCATTGTTAATTTGAAACTGGGTTTTGCTGAGCTGCCCAGGCTGGGTGTACACTTGCAAACTTCTGGTCCTCTTGCCTCAGCCTCCTAGTGTGCTAAGATTTCAGGCCTGTGCCACTGGGCCCAGCTCCCTTAAAATCTTCACTAAGGCATTCATTCATTCATTCATTCATTCATTTGTGTTCCTGAGAAGGGACCTAAAACCTCACAACATGATACAAAATTGCTCTGTCATCACTGAATTATGTCCCCAGCCCCTCTAGTGTTTAATTTTAAAAGAGGAAAATGATTTCTCTATGTTGGTGTGTATGTGCATACACACAGAGAACACAGTGACTGTTTCAGTCTTTACATAGAGGGCTGGAGGCATGGCTCAGTGGTTCGCTAAGTGCCTGAGTTCTTTTCCCCAGCACCACATAAGCTAGGCATGGTGGTGCAGGCTGTTATCCCAGCACTTAGGAAACTGAGACCTGAGGATTGTCCTGAGTCCAAGGCTAGCCTGGGTCCATAGTAAGTTCAGGACCAGCCTAAGCTACAGAGCAAGACCCTGTATCGAAAAACAAAACAAAACAAAAAAATCTTTACATAGGTTTAACATTTTAAACTGGAGCTATGCTTAGTTGAAACATGTAAAAAAATAATATTAATAAGCACAATGTCCAATTCAGTACTATGGTGCTTACCTTATCTCTATTTCTTTGCATTTATTACTTGTTATTAATTAAAAAGAGGAAATGGAAAACCTGTTACTGCTGTAGTTTATCTTGGTTATAATCAGGACCAGAAATGAATGTTTATTTGAAGGATGCCAGAGAGACAGCTCTCCCATGCTTTAAAAAAGTGTTTTTAAGAAAGCGTCTGCCTATATTGCTTTTTTTAGTGAGCCAAGATATATTTTCAACATATATATTCCTTTTTACTGCATATTACAAACAAACAAAAAATTAACAAAATTAGCAGTCTTAATTATATTCATAGAATTTCAGTTGCTAATTTAATATGCTTTGAAAAGTCAAAGCAGTACTCTTTTAAATGAATATAGGGTAAATAATTTGGCATTATTGTCTTTGTTTGTAAATATGTTCAAAATAAATGAATTCATTCATGATTTCATATGATATACTTTTCATTACCTATGCAGGCATATCTTCTTGAACACAGTATTAATGTCTGTTGATTAGACATATTTCAAAATAGGTATCTTTGTCCACCAAAAAATAAATACAGGTTTCTTCATGAGAGCAGCTTCAAATATCTTAAATTTGTTGTTGTTTAAAGGGCTTGGGGAACAAGGATGGCAGAAAAAACAAAAACAGAGCTTTTCTTTTCTTTTTAATTTTTTAAGTTTTAATTTTTTAACTTTTTAACTTTCATTTATATAGCAAGGAAGCACATACTGAGACAGCATTGAACCTAATTCCAAGTGTTCGGACATGACATGCATCAGAAGAAGTCACCCTAGCCAATGAGCTCTAATCCCAGCCTGGAGCCTCTGAGGCAGACACTGCCGAGTTCAAGGCCAGCCTGGGCTACTCAGTGAGACTTTGTCTCAGAATAGAAAGAACTGAGTGGTAAGAGTACATACTCAATTAATCACCAGTACCACAGAAACACCAGTTCAAAACATGCAATTTAGAGTTAGGGCCCACCTAGTAAATGCTTTTCTGGCTGTTGTATAGTAATTAGACTGTGCTAGGGCCTTGAATCATGTTCTGAAACTACTACTACTTCTTCTTCTTGCTCTTCTTCTTTCCTCCTCCTCCTCCTTTTTCGTCTCACTCTGCAGTCTAGGCTGGTCCTGAGCTAACTATGTAGAAGCTGACCTTGGACTCATGGCAGTCTTCCTGCCTCAGCCCTCTTGAGTGCTGGGATTACAGGTGTGCTCCACCATATCCACCTTACTTAAGTGGGGCTGGGAAATTGAACTCAGGGCAGTGTGCTTGCTAGGCAAGTGCTGTAACTGCTGTGCTGTTCCTCCAGCCCATATATAAATACTTTCATTGGTTACTTTTAGGCCATCGAAGCAATACATGTTGAATCTGGTAAAATTAGTAATTGGGTCTCTGAGAATGTGTATGTTTGCAGTTTTAAAAATTGTTTTGATAACTTGATATATCCTTAAGCTGTTAGATGGAAAAGTAAAATTTCAGCATTTAAGATACTTAATGTTTTTATTGTGGAAAAATGTAAATTAACCTTAAATTGGAATATAAATGTATCTTTGTATATTGATTGAAGTTATTGATTGATTTGTTCCTGGTTTTGAAAAATCCAAAGATTATTTTATGGGATCTATAAGCTGAAGCCATAACTTTATTCAGTATTTCTTTCTCTTTATGTATTTTATTAGTGTGGTTCTCTACTCATTGTTTTTGGCAACACTAAGCATTAGAAAGATGCCAGTGTTTGAACTACAGAGGATAACTTGCATACCCATGAGTGTAAATCTTTGCCTTCATTCTTTCATGGCAAGTGTGCTTGTGTGTTGAGGTTAGAATTAGCAATGTGATTGCAGTTGTTGAAAGAGTTAAAGTATATGAACTCGACTTGAAATATTATGATCCTATTAAAATTATATTGTTAAGGACGAAAATGAAAGTAAAAAAATACTTTTAAGATGCTGTGAAGTGACATTGTTAGATTTAAGTATTACATGCCTGATTAAGCCCTGTCTCCTCCCATCAAACCCAGGACTTCACCCTTGCTAGACAAACTGAACCTTAGTGACCTGCCACACCTGTGTCACTGACTTAAAAATATTGTTTTCTTCTTAGAATTCCTGGAAATAAATATGTCACAGTACTAGGAGGCCTAACGCATAGCCTAGAATTTTGTCTACTTGAAATTAGCTGTTCTGTTATTAATCTCAGGTGTAGACTTTCAGGCTTTCTCCATGGCAGAAATGGAAAGATAAAAAGAGTGGTGGCACTGCCGATTGACAGGTGGGCTTTGTATATATTAAGAGAGGATGGAGAGCAAATAGTGGTTAAGAATAGAGTTCCAAAGGATGTTCACAGCATAGACTCCAAATTATAGAAATTGCTTTTGAAAATAGGTATCACTTACATGGACAGTACTATCTAGCAAGAGCAGTAGGAATTTCTAACAAAAGCAAATAATGCATCTGAAAAATTAGCTAGGCAATCAATAATGAATTCTTGTGTGTCATACAGTATGTATGTATGAATGAATGAATGTATGACAGGGTTTCACTCTGTAGTCCAGGTTGATCCTGAACTAATAGTCACAAACAGCGTTCGTGTCATCTAGTAGAAAGTAAATGTGTTTTATAAGCTCTTTATTTGGGAAATGACTGTTGGCTTCTGTTGAGAATAGCCTTGCAAATATCTGTTAGATTAATAAATGAATGCTAGACATTCTTCTAGCACAGTAACATTTGTTTTCTCTTAATCTACTTGTTTCTCATAATAATTATGAACATCTTTTCAGACAGGCACAAGTAATTTCCTTTTATTAGTACAGCAAAAGAGCCTTAGGCTAAGTATGGTCAAAGGTATAGCACATAGTAGAGTTCAGGTTCCACATTTACCTTCTGACTCCCAAGTCCATTGTTGTATAGATATCTGTATTACAAGAAAGTATTGTAAGGGTTCTGAGCTCCAACGATAAACATTAGTTGTTTTGTGTTTAAAAATTAGATATTACCATATCATATCAACATTCATTTAAGCAGAAAATATTACTGCCTTGACCAATTAAAAAGTACTGTTAAAGAAGCTTATAGTGCATTTGAAGTTGGTGTCCATTAACAAAAAGATCAAAGTAATAACTTAATTCAAAACTATATATCACATACAAGGCATCCAGTAAACATTGATTATTGAATGAGTGTATCCACAGGAAGGTTAATTGGTTAGGAATACTTGTATAGAATAGATAAGACTAAGGGCGAGATTTTGGGAGACAGCTGAAGTTAAGATACTGCAAGGAGGTTGGTGCAGAAAAGGTGGTTTTGCAGGAATGGGGACACTGGCCCAAGGAAGATGCTGTAGATGAGCAGGGGACTTAGCCAGAGGGCGCTGCGTAAAGTAGAGTTATGGAAGGTCACAATGGAAAGACAGCTTTAAGGCCTTAATGGGCAGTAGCAGCCCTCAAAGATTTAAATTTCAGGATTTAAATTTCAGCTGATTTTACACAAGTCATAGTTTATGTGGATTGGTTTGCCCTTGAGACACACAGTGAATTTGAGAAATGGAGGCAAAGTGACCAGAGATGACTAGAGTAGTATGTGGAACAACGGAGATAATATTCCCAAGGACTGAGAGTATGTGACATCAACATTCTCTTAATTTGGATTTGTTAGTTTTTAACAGTTGATAAAGTATAGCATTTACTGCCTTAACTTGGGCTTCCATAATAACAAAGGGGTCGTAGGCTAAGTAGATGTCTATTTCTCATGGTTTAGAAACTGGGAGTTCTGAGATCGGAGTGCAGGCCTTGATTCTGGCAAGGACCACCTTCAACTGTAGGTTGGAAACTAAGTTCGGAGACTGTAAAGTGAGAGATAACATAAACACCCGCTTCAAAGGGCTGGTGTTAACGTGTTTGTAAGAGCGCTTTGCAGTAAGTAGGCTTAGCATTTACTAAGCACTCAATAAATGTTGGCTATTCTTAAACTCATTTTTAAGCCTTGATATTTAGATGGTATTCAGTGTGAGGTGCTTGCTAATTTTCTTAACTAATTATTTCATAATGTCTTCCATATGACAGGAAGTCTTAAACATTTAAGTTGGATTTTACATGTTTTACTAAATAAAAGCCTTGGTTTATCTACAGTGTTTTGCCATCATAGTCAGTGTTGGCTGTATTGTGCCCTTTCATCTGGAATAGGCCCATGATTTTGTTTCTTCTTCTTTTTTCTGTTGAAAGCCTATTGTCATGTAAGCAAGGGATGGGTTGCTTTGAAGCTCTGCCTTACGGATAATGTGCTGTTTTATCTTCACCTGTCACAGAGACCCAGACAGTATGGTATCTCCCAATAAAATGTCTGCTCACTCTTCAGTTCATGTTCTGACGATTATAGACAGTTATTTTTCTTTGTTGATAAGATCTTTGTATGTTAATTACTTTTAGCCAGACATTCTACTTTTAGTTCTGCTCTTTAAAGAATAAATTTCTTACTGAAATTCATGATTTTGATTACGCTTTAAAAATTTTTGACAGCCATTGTATCTTAGGAGTAGAAGAAGGATATTAGTATACTATTATACAACAGTTAAATTGTTGGCTTGTTTGTTGTAATGTTTAAAGACCCAAACATAGATAGGCCTTTTATCATCATTCAGCTCTACCTTAGTTAGAACTAAAACTCATTGGAAGAAACCAGGACTGAGGATATTAAGACTTACTTCCACTCTCTGAGCATATTCGTATATGGACAACATCTACTTTTTAATTAATTAATTAATTATTGAGACAGGGTCTTGCTCTGTATCCCAGGCTGGTTCTGTGTAGCCAGGTTGGCCTTGGACCCAACACTACTGAGTAATTGACCTTAATTTGGTTTTATTTTAGATAACTTTGTTAAGGAGGGTTATAGTTCTGCCTTTATGTCCTGATAAAGGTGTTAATTGAGGAGGGCTGAGTTAGAGGAGTTGCTTTCTGTCAGACTCTGTGTTCTTTTTATCTCTTCCTTCCCCCTGGGAATAATAAGCCTTGTGTTTAGAGTCATATCAGGGACCTTGGGCAGTGAATTTGTTCTTTCTTTATTCATTTTGATTTCTGTTTTCACATGGCATAGCAGTTTCCAAACCCTGGACTTTTAGAGGTTTGTAATAGAAGTGATTAGTACAGAGACTTAGGAGTTTGAGTGTTTATTCTTATTTTCTCAATATTTGGTATCCTCTTTAGATTCTGAAATTTGGGGATCAGTGTTTGATACTTTTTTGCTGTTTTTGTGTATTTAAATTATAGTAAAGGTTTATGCATAAAATTATATGATCATTCAACTGAAATTTGACAAGTAATTGTCATTTTCCTCATACCTTTAGTAATAGGTAATTTTTTTCTGTGAAGCCATTTAAGGTCCACTGGAATAAAATATTACTGAAATTAAACAAAATTATTTTGACTACCATCAAATTTAAATTATTCATTTACTATTTTTGAAGCAGGGTCTCACTGCACAGGTCTGTCTGGTTCTGAGCTCCCTGTGTAGCCTAAGCCAGCCTAGAACTCATGGCAGTCCTCTTGCCTCAGCCATCCAAGTTCTGGGATTACAGGCGTGTGTCACCATGTGCAGGGCATGTGGTGCTGCAAAATTGAACCCAGGGTCTGTGCTTGCTAGGCAAGTGGTCTAACTGCTAAGCTGTGTCTCCAGCCCACCAAATTTAAGTTTATGTTATGTACCAAGTTCTTATAATACGTATGATAGTGCTGCTGTAGGAAATACAAAGATGAGTGACTCAGAGACTGACATCATGGAATCTACAATCATTGCTGGTCCACTTTCATGTTTATATTATACTTATGGTTAAATAAATATATAGATAATAATAACAATGATATAACCGTAGTTCTTCACTTCTGTGTCCTTACTTTCTAATATACTGCCAGACAGACTGTATTGCTAGATTAAGAGAAAGATGCTGCCACTCTAGGCTAGTGGTTGCTGGGCACTGAAGGAAGGGAAGAGCTCACTTGTGGGAGATTTATGAAGGATTTTCTAAGAAGTGTCTGTAAGATGATAGCTTGTGAGCTCAGAAAGATGTCATAGGTGGGAAGACGCCATTGGAAGGGAGAGTGTGGGATGTGTGAGCAGTGAGCCAGACCTAAGCAGAACACTGGGTGTTCTACTTTGGCCCGAACTCAGACCCTGTGGCTAGGGAAATATTTGGTAGAAATGTAAATAGGTAGGTTGTCCAGGTCCCTATTTGATAGAGAGCAAGAATGGAAGAAAAGGAAAGAAATGAAAAAATGTTGAGCCCTAACTATGTATTAGGACTCTAATGAATTGTTAATATCCCAGCTAATCCTCAAATGGGTACTCTGATAATTTCCTCTCTCACATCTTTAAAGATGAGGGAACTGAGGCATTGGTGATTTGCTGCTGATTGTAGAATAAGCCGAGACAAGGGAGAGACCTGGGGAGAGGCCACTGAGAGAGCAGAGTGTAGAAAGGGTGTAGAAAGAAGGTGGTACAACTAGGACAAGTTGCAAAAGTAGAATTTAAGGATCTTGGAGACTGGTGAGATTTGAAGATACTGAGGGAGAAGAGGAATTAAAAGAGTGTCTCTGGGTAGCCAATAAAATGGCATATAGCTGACACAGGAGAAGGAAGAGGAGGCTTCTTTGAAAGGCGAGTTCAACTCTCAATAGGTATGGGGAGAGATGTCCTTGAGTTTGAAAGTTGGGCACTAGAAAGAACTGAGGTGATATCTGGAAGCTAGACATGGAAATCGGGCCTCATTTACATAGATATGATCCCTGAAACGGCAGATCAGATTTCAAGGCGTGGTGTTATAGTGAGAGGGGAAAAAAGGAGGATTTCATTCAGGAAACACTCTTAATGTTGGGGATGAGAGGTAGAGGTGCTCTGTGTCAGGGAGTGGTAGGGGTAAGCAAAGTTAAGGGGGGTGGGACAGGAATCCAGATAGCACACTGTCAGAGAAGCCAGTAGATAGTGTTGGAAGCATTTTGGTATACGGCAGATTGTGCCAGGCTTGTGAGAGAGTGGTGAGAAGCTGTGGTCCTTCTGGTTCTCAACAGGGCCTGTGGCATATTTGGAAAGGTACAGGGGATTTTGGCCTTTGAGTGACTGAGAAAGGTCTAGCAAAGACAGATGTGTCCACGACCTACTGACTTCTAATCTTCTCCCATGCTGCCTTTTCTCAACTTTTTTCTTACGTTGTTTATTGTCTATCTAGATTGAGAGGCCATGAGGAAAAAGATACTTGTCTGATGGATTCCCTGCTATATCCACTTCCTGTTCCCTGCGTAGTAAGGACCTCCATGAACAGTTGCTGAATAAATACATGGAAACTACGATGATGTGAATAGTTATTGTTTCTCAATACACTGAGCTTACCAAATGGAATTACATTGTCTTTGTAACCCTAGCAATGCCTTTATACACTGTAGCTGATACACATTTTATTTACAACAGTCTCAGAAGGGAAGAACCAGAGATTTTGGGTTCAATTTGTCTTAAGTTCCTGTTTTTATTAGTTTGCCCTAATTAAACTATCAAACTCCTCTGTCAGCCTCGCTTTCCTAATTGGTAAAGTTGAATAAACTAGTAGACCATGTTAGGGTACTGTTGAGAGGAATAAACTGGTGTAGTACATGTCAGAGAGGCTGGAATTTCCTTTAGATTCAAAAAACAATATGTTTTTATTGCTTTTTTCTGCTATTTAACTTATTAAATGGTTTTAATCAAGTGTAATCTGAGAAAGTGATTTATTTAGAAAGAATGAGGCTGTCCATGTTTGGGGGATAGGGGAGGGGATGTAGTAAAGCAACAAAAACAGTAAAATTCTGCTTTCATGGTTTGACCTGATTGGGTAAGAGAGCTGTGATCTTGTTTCTTCCATGTAGCAGTGACAAGACTACCTCTGGCCTCCCATCTGGGCAATGGCCACTCAGCAGCAGGGGCAGGCTTGTTTGTCTCTTGTGTCTAGATAATGTTTTGTGACTTGGAAATCCACCTCCATTTTGCTGCTCCCCAGTCTGCCAGGTGCCTCCAGGAATAGTGGGGAACAGTGGGGCATGGTGGGGAATGATGAGGCATGGGGTGTGAGCAGGAGCCTGGGAGGAAGAGCAAAGCTGGAAACCTTGACCTCTGTCTAGCAGGGGGAACGGTTTGGTTTGGTTTGGGTTTTTTTTTTTTTAATTTTGTTTTGTTTTTTCTTCTTCCATTAGCAAACCATTCATTCTTCAAGTGAACTCTACAATATATCCCTCATTGTGCCCCTCAATTCTTCAGTTCTTTCAAAAATAAAAGCCCTGCATGTGGAGAACCAAGGAGTTGATTACATCACTGAGAACTTGGCTGAATCTTTATTTATGTCCAAAACAGGCTTAGAAAAGTAATTGCTTCAGATCAGCAGATTCAGCTTCCATTCATGTAGCAAGCTACTGTTGCGAAATCTGTGGCACTTGGTCCTCTTTCTGTTAGTAGTGGTTCTGTGGGATCTACTCTTTGTAATTCATGGCCACTCCCATCTGCCTCCCACCCTGACCCTGTGCTGGCATGGCAAGCCAGCTTCAGATCAGGTGCCAACTCCCATTGATTATAGTGATTGCCTGGAGAGCTGTGTTGAGAAGAACTGAGAGGCCACATACAGGCTCTGAAGTGATTAATTAGCAGAGTCCGCTGTGTAAGGGGAGAAGAGGCGACGACAGCATATGTGTCACGCATTTGCTGAGCTTTATGGATTCTGTGATAAGCCTCAGCCTCGAGAGGCTATCTCATTTTGTGTGTGCATATTTTTGTCTTTAAATTATTTTATATCCATGACTTTTATCCACAAGGAAATAGTAAATTTTGGATCATTAATTAGCTTAGCATGGGTAAGAATTACTTACATTTGCTTTTCATTGCTTGCTTAAGAACACTTACCTAAATTATTCTTTGTTCTTTTCTTAAATGAGTAAATGGTTTTTCAAGCTTCTTAAGAGTTTCTCTTGCATAGTTGTACATGATTCTGATCTTCTGTTTTGTAAGTTTGTCACAAAATATGCCTAAATTTGTGAGGATATTTCTACTATTTGAACTGTTCATGAATTAATATGAGTCACTTGAAACCTGGGCACTCAGGAGTTAAGGGACACAACTATAAGGATAGGACTTGGAGGTTATACTCATGAGGCAGTCTTGTGTGTGTTGTCCTTTGGTGTCTCTCACTGTCTTCAGGTAAGCTTCAGTGTCACCACTGAAGTCCAGAAGTATTTGTTCTATTTTGTCTTGCTTTATTCTTGTGAATCAAAAAACAGGTCTTCCCTCATTTGGTAGCTGACAAAGAGCACTTTCATTGAGGCAGTAATGAATGTTGACAATAAAAGCAAAGCTTGGAATAACAATGTTTTTGGAATTTTGTAACTAAAGGCATATATTAAATTTTTAAAATTACAAAATAAGCATAACATAAAAATTGACTCTTCTAACCATTTTCAAATATGCAATTTCACATTGTTTTAACAAGCAAACCAACATATGTCTTCAGAATGTTTTCATCTTCTCTAACTAAAATTCTGCCTGTTAAGATTTTAGCTTTGCATGTGTTCTCTACCTAGTCACTGGCAACCAGTATTTTAATTTTTCTATGAGTATGACTATTTTAGATATTTCTTGAGAGATACTGTACAATATATGTGTCTTTGTTACTAATTTACTTCACTTAGCATAATGTCTTTAAGGTTCATCCATGTTTTAAAACATGTCAGGATTTCCTTTATTTTTGTGGTTGAATGACATTTCTGTCTTAGTTACTTTTTCGTTGCTGTGACTCAATACCCGACACCCACAAATTTAGGAAAGGTTTATTTTAGCTCACAGTTTCAGAAGGTCACAGTCATTCATTGGTGGCCGGCAACAATCGAAGTACATGGCAGAGAGAGAGGTGGAGGCAGCTTCCCCGGACAAACAGGAAGCCAAGCTGAGGCTAGTTGAGACTAGTCCCCATCCCCCAGGAAGGCAGGTGCAGCTTATGTATCCTTTCAGGTCTCCGCCCAGTAACAAGTCTCTCCTGCATCCAGGTGTGGCCACTACACACCATTAATCTAACTTAACTGTAATCCATCCCGCCAGACCAGACCCCAATCCACCAACATCACATGGTTCCATTAAAATACATGAGACTTTTGGGGGACACTCCAGATCCTAAACCCCATTCTAAAGGCAACTGTATTTTTTGGCGTGCGTGGTTTTTTTTGTTTGTTTGTTTGTTTGTTTGGGGGTTTTTTTGTTTGTTTGTTTTGAGACAGGGTCTCGCTCTGTAGCTAGCCCAAGCTGGTCCTGAACTCACTATGGAGCCCAGGCTGGTCTTGGACTCATGGCAGTCCTCCTGCCTCAGCCTCCTGAGTGCTGGGATTACAGGCATGCACCACCACGCCTGGCTTATGTGGTGCTGGGGAATCAAACTCGGGTACCTGACTTAGAGCTTGCGGCAAGCTCTTTAACTGCTGAGCAATTCCTCCAGCCCGCAACTGTGTTTTTTTAATCCCCCCCTTTCAGTAGACATCTGAGTGTCTTCTACATTTTGGCTCTTGAGAGTACTGCAGCTATGAACACAAGTATACCTAATACCTGTCCATGTCCCTGCTTCTAGTTCTTTTCGGTTCATATCCAGAAGTGGAGTTGCTGAATCATAAGTTTCGAAAATTATACAATTTTTCTCAGTGACTGTCCCATTTTACATGTCACTATGTAAAATGCATAAAGGTTGCAGTTTTTCAACATCACTATTACTTATTATCTTCTGCTTTTTTGATAGCAGTTTTTAGGGTATAAGATGATAATGTGCTTTGATTTTGATTTGCATTTTCCTAATGATTAGTGATGTTTGCCATTTCTTTGGAGAAATGTTTGCTTATCTTTTAATCAATCAGGTTTTTGTCATGTTGTAGGATTACTTTATGTGTTTATGTACCAATGACTTTTCGTATGTATGGCTGAAAAATTTTTTCCGATCAAAGAATTTTTTTGATTTTGGCAGAGTATAGCTTATTTTTCCTCTTCTGCCTATTCCTCTGGAGTCTCACCTGAGAAGTCATTACTAACTGCAGTGCCATGTAGCTTTTCCCCTCCTTTTTCTTTCAAGGGTTTTAGCTCTTATATTTAGGTCTTTGAATCATTTTGAGTTAATTTTTGTTTATATAAGCTAAATATCTAGCATCTTTGTGTGTGTGTGTGTGTGTGTGTGTGTGTGTGTGTGTGTGTGTGTGTGAGGATATTTAGTTTTCTCTATGCCATTGTCCATGGAAACTTAGCCAAACATCATTTGGCCATATTTTAAGGTTTTGTTTTTGGCTGTATTTGACTTTCCAAGGTTAGATATGCAATCTCATCAGTTCTCATTAATACTGATATTATTGCCATAGCTTCCTAATTACTCTCCCTCACTTGAGTATCATTTTGACACCCTACTGTGGCATTTCTGATAATAACTTGTAAGTTTTTGGCAGTTTTTCTGTCATGGGTCCCTGAGCGTCAGAGATTTTGTCATGGGGACCTGGTTCCTTACATGCTATTAATATTGAAACATGCTATTGTTTGTTAAATGAAATTAAATAGAGCTAGAAATGAAAGTGAAAACTGAAAGATATCACAAAGAAAAATTCTTTTCTATCTTCAACTATTATTATGGCTTATGGAGCTTTAAAGAAAATTTTTTTCACTAATGCGATTGCACTTTTTTCTCATACTTGCTACTATAATTGCAGTTGGTAGTATCTTCATCCTAATAAGGATAAGTGACTTTAACAATATCCTGAGAGGAAGGAGAGGAAAGGAGAAAGCAAAAAAAGTGAGGAAAAGGTGAAAGAAATCAACTTTTTTGAAAACATTTAATAGGTGACACGATGTTGAGTCCAGTTGCCTTAGGGTGCTAGGAAGTTGTGATATGCTAAGATGTGAAACGTGTTCCGTAGCACCTCTCATGGCCGGAAAGTTGGAAACAGGTGAATAGTTATTTTTCTTATAATATACAGCATCTCCATAAAGAGTAGCTTTTGATGATTTTAATCGTATGGCTATTGTGAATGAATGACAGCTTGTAGCTTCATTAAAACAAAGAGACACCGGAAGCTTAATATCTTGAGCTGTGTGAGGCAGCAGGGACAGTGTGCTAGGTTTTCCTGTGTTATTAGTGTGTGCGCCGTGCTCTCCTTTAGCCTAGGTAGGAGAGAAATTAATACATAGAGAACACTGAGAACAGCAGTCAGGAGAATAAATTCTGTTAACCCCTTGTGGTAAGATAAGGACAGCCAAAGGTTGTAGGCATCGGTGGGTCACAGGACCCTTGTAGCTCTCAGGTTCTCTTCTAGAAACCTGATTCTCTCCTGCTTCAGAGATACTTTGTGACCCAGTCTCACCCTTGATTACATTCTGACTTTATAACATTCCCAGAGGTTTACTTAACGTATAAAGAATCCTAAAGCTGGGGACTTGGGAATTCTAACTAACTCTGGGTGGTACCAGGTCTGAGAACTTGTAGCAAATGACTTTGAGAATCCCAGAACTATATGGCCCTCACCTTCTTAGCCTCAATATTAGCAAAGATCATTGAGGGGCTGGAGGAATGGCTCAGCAGTTAAAGGCACTTGCTTAGCAAGCGCTAAGTGCCCTAGTTCGATTCCCCAGCACCACATAAGCCGGGCATGCTGGCATGCGCCTGTAATCCCAGCACTTGGGAGGCTGAGACAGGATGATTGCCGTGAGTCCAAGGCCAGCCTAGGCTCCGAAGTGAGTTCAGGACCAACCTGGACCAAAGAGTGAGACCCTGTCTCAAATAAATAAATAAATAAATAAATAAATAAATAAATAGAAAAGAGCATTGAGTCATAGAAACTATTAGAGATTTAGGAGGGAATAATGCCAATCTCAGAATGCCAATCTCAGAAAGCTGGGTTAATTAATGAATGAAATTCTTGTGTTATTTAATCATCTCCCTGAGCCTTCTGTGCTTTTGGAAACCTAAGGTATATAAGGTTTAAATAAGGGTTGGCCATTAAACTTCTTGTAAGTTCTGGCTAACACGTCACTGAATTTTTCAGCTTTAATGTAGTGGTACTCCAGCAACTTCAAAAACAAACGAAGCTTATGAAGGTGAGTGTTTACATATGTACTAATTGGGAATAATATGATGTTGTAGTTTTAAGCCTCTGGAATCCTTGGATGATGTACAAATACTGGGATGGGATGGAAATATAGTATGCTATTTGTGTATTTCATTCATGAAGTGGGAACTTGGCGGAGTTGTGTTTAGGGGTGATCCTCCTTTGTGTGCGTATAATCTACTGGAGTAATATCATAGACTTTTATGCACTACTGTCTGCATATGTCTTTCATTGGAAATAACCCAACAAAATACCACTTCCCTGCTAGCTTGGTACATTTGGGCCTTCTCTAAGGCTTATTTGTCTGCATGTCAGAAGAATAAAATCTCTAGGTACTGTCAGTAAGATATCTATAAGCAGAATTTTCAAACATTGACCTTTCTTCTATTACTGATGATCTCTTGAGGAAGGAGATTGAGGGCCTAAGTGACGTGATTCTCTACACACCCATGCTTATTGGAGATAGCGTTCATGTGTGTGTGTGTGTGTACGGCTGGGGATCGCACGCAGGACCTTCACACTGACCTATATCCTGAGTTTATTCTTATTTTTGGTTTTTAGACAGTCTTACTAAGTTGTCCCCGCTGGACTCAAACAGACAATCCGCTCTCCTCAGCCTTCCAGAGTGCTGTGATTATAGACCTGTGTTCCCAGGCCCAGCTTCATTACTTTTCACATTATTGTTTTAGTATTTACAAAAGATATTCTTTGTTGCATTTCACATATATTTAACAAATAGATTAACTTGTATCACATTTTAACAAGTTTTAAATATCTGGTATTTAGTGATAATATAGAATTTCAATTTATAGGGCTTATAATTAGTATTATAAATGACTTAAAATTTTGTTGGTACTCTGCAGCTTGTTAAGCGTGACACCTTTAGTTTATCTCATTTTTAACCCTAGGATAAATTTGTAGTCATAAGGTATAAAGATCTTTTTAAATTGGACAAGGTGGTTACGTGAGTATAATACCTACCATTCTGGGAAGCTGACACAGACTGATCACAAGTTCAAGCCTATCTTGAGCAACTTAGTGACTTAGTGAGACCCTGTCTCAAAATCAAAAGTAAAGGGGCTGGGCATGTAGGGCAATGCAAAGGCTGTGGTTTTAGTCTCCAGTACGGAAAGAGGGTGAGAACATGAGGGCTGAGGAAACCAGAGTGCCACAAGCAGCAGTGCACACACAAGAGGGACACATTTGTAGATTAAAGATTGCTGTATTTTGATGTAGTAGACTTGGCATGTTTCTGTGATGTTTGTGTTACAGAAATTGACAGTGATGTAACAGCCCTGTGTCCTCTCTACCCAGCTTAAGTAGTTAACCACATTGGGGCATGTCTGAAATGATGAAAACAATATTACTAAAAGTTCGGGAATTAGAATGGAAATTATGTTTAACCCTGTTCTTAGTACTCTAACTCTCATCATTTCATGTGTTCTCTTCCACATTTTTTGCAGCTCTAAAATACAAGTATTTCTCTTCTCTTTTTGTTGAGCATTATGACTTACCGCTGGTAATAGCTCGCACCCATTAAGTCCTAGCACGATAGGCATCAAGCTAATCTCTCTGCAGCTAGCTCATAAAAATTCAAAGTACCAGTGTAGTCTCTACATCTCCCTACCCCTTTTACAGCTGGGGAATCAGACTTAGGTTCAATGATTGAATGAAGCATTGTATATTTAGTATTTGAATTCAAACTACAGTTTAGCTCCATGGCAGTGATCCTAACGTTTTTGACACCAGGGACCATGGTGTGGAGGTGGGGCACTACTCATGAGACCCATTATGCATTAAGTTGTTGGAGGATAACTTTGAATGGCCAGGCACAAGCGGGCAGGAAGGAGGGAGTGAAGCTCCGCCTCTACCAGGTCAGCGGCTTCAGTAGAAGCCCATGGGAGCATGCTGACAGGAGGCGGGGCATCGCTTGCTGTTAACTTCCTGCTGGCTGCTGCCCTACCAAGGCCTTGGACCAGCACCACCCACCGCCCCCAGGTTGAGGACCCTTGCTCCAAGGCAGTGCTGTTCAAAAGCTCTCCCCCCATATTTCTACATGATCATCTTGATAAGGAAAAATAAATGTTAGTACAGAAGTTTTAGCTACACAATTTATAGCAACAGCACAAGGCTAAATGTGACTAAGATTGCAGAGGACCAAAAGGTATAAACTCTATACACTGCTCTGATACTGTAGCAAAGAAATCTTGCGGATAAGAGTAGCTCATGGGTGCCTCCACAATCTCTTCTATCTTAAAGCCAACTGTGCCACATAGCATAAACTAATCATGGGGTAAAGTTTTGTCATATGTACAGTCTTGGTGATTGTGCAGAATGTGTATATCTAGAGTAGAGAATTTTGAAAAAACATTTTAGAATTTTATTTACCACAACATCCCATGTGCAGAACATCTCAGAGGTCTATCAACAGGAGTGTCCACAAGCTTTATTCATACTGTATATTACCTTTAACAATAAAACGAGACAAGCTATTAATATGTGTGAGCTAGCGGCAAAAACTTCATACTAAAAGAAGCCAGAGCAGAAGGAATACTTACAATAGGATTCTATTTATTTGAAGTTCTACAGAAAGCAAAGCTGATCTCCAGTGATAGAAAGAGTATAGTGGCAGTTGGTGGGACGGGAAGGTGGAGACAGGCTGAGAATAACACTAGAGAACTGTAGATTATGAAAGTAGATTCCATAGCTGTATTCTTCTGTTTCAGCTCTTGAACTTTACTCTTATGATATGCATACTGGGGCTGGAGGAATAGCACAGTGGTTAAAACACTTGCATACTAAGTGTGAGCCCCTAGGTTCAATACCCCAGCACCACATAACCTGGGGTTGGTGCGCACACCTGTAAGACCAGCACTTTGGAGGCTGAGACAGGAGAATTGCCACGAGTCCAAGGCTAGCCTGTACTATGTAGTGAGTTCAGGACCAGCCTGGCTTACAAAGCAAGACCTGTTTCAAAGAAATGCAACCAAAAAAAAAAAATACACATATTGCGCTGAATGTAAATTGTATATCAATTTAAAAGTAAAAACGTTATTGAATCCTTGTTTTGCCTCTTACTAGATTTTTGGACTAAGAAATGGACTGTGATTTATGCAACAACCATCATAGAATGTTAAAACTAGAAACAGCTTTATGAATTATCTTGTCTAATTCTCTCATAATTCTCTACTGCCTTGATGAAGAAAAAGATTTAAAATTGTTAACAACAAAATGTATCCACCTTCTGCACTCCAGGGGAAAGTTAGGCAGTTTTACCTATTTGAATGCCAACAAAAAACACAACAGAGGGACAGATTTGCTTACAGCGGTACATCTTGGAAGTGTAAGCACAGAATCTGGATCAAGACATTTTTCCTTAGATGAGTTTGGCAGGAGGCATTTTCTTACCACAAATGGTCTAATTGGGGAAATATACAGCATTTTGCCGTTGCTGGTGGCTTGGCGAGAAATAACTTGTACAAGACCCTTCGAGGTTAGTAAAGGACAATGTAGTGTTGGTGTTTTAGTGTCTGTGTTCTCACCTTCCCTTCATAGAAATAATCTGTGTGATCACCATAGGTTTCATGACTTGTAAGCAGAAAAAGACATACGCACATAGGTGAATTTTACAAACTACTACTTGCAGTTTTTATGCTACACATTAAAAAGTTTTCTTGTGTCTGTTGGCCACTACTTTAATTTCATGATGTCCTGCCTGATTATTGATCCTTTTAAGGTTTTAAATGCATTATAAAAATACTTAGGTGGCTGTTAAATTCATTATAACTTTTAGAAGTCTTTAAACATTTAGTTAACTTTTAAAATTCTAATTTGCTCTGTGGCTTTTCATTTTCAAGTGTTATGGACTGGCATTTTAGATTTTCAAAGGTATGTTTTTAGTCTCGGGAACATTTTATTTTCTAGTTGCATTTCTTTGCTAAGTCCTTCTCTGTAGAAACCTCTGTCCCCTGACTCTTTGCTCCTGACTTCAGGTGCTTAGCCATTAAGTTGTCTTCCCAGTGGCCATGGTTCCTTCCGTGGCGTATAATTCATCAGCGCCCATTCCATCCTATCCGACTTACATGTTGGATGATTAATATTATTAATTTAAGTTTTATTGTTAGAATTGTTGGATTTCTTTCAGTTCTAGAAAGTTAGTGTTTTTGTATTGAGACATTTTGTGCGGTGGTGAAAACTCATATTTACTTGCCACTGTAATAATTTCTCATTTTTCTGTGCTAAAGAAAATAGCATTGGATTAGTTTACTTATGAATAATGTAGTTTATGTTAAATAATTTTTGTGAGATGAAAACATTCTTGATCTCCTCCTCTTTAATTATTTGTTAAAATACCTACACATGAAAGGATCAACGCTGTATAATTTCTCTTACTTGAACGATCTAAAATAGTCAGAGTTATAGAAGCAGAAAATAGAGTGGTGGTTGCCAGGGCCCTGGAAGAGGAGGAAACGCAGGGTTTCAGTTGTGCCTACTTTCAGTTTTGTAGAATGAAAGTTCAGGAGACCTGTTGCACAATGGTGGGAGTGTGCTGCAGAACTGCAGAAGACAGCACATTTGATGTGAACTTCACTGTGTGTCCAAGGAACATACATATTAAAAATATGTTTTCCACTTTTGAGGTAAGGGAACTAGTTAGAAGCGTGAAGTGTAAGCTGTAGCGTAAGCCGTCTATTTACTTCAGGTTGGAATTCTTCCTTTTAGTCCCATAGCACATGGTTCTTGCCATTGTGTGTCATGTGTCACCACCGTTTTATTCTGGAAGAATTTTTTACCGCCTCTTTTGCTCCACCTTCAGCTGCCTACCACTCTTAAAATATAAACTTCCTAAAATTGTTTGCTTGGTGGATTAAAAATAAATTTTAATATGAAAAAAGATAGGCTCATTACCTTAATTTAATCTTTACACAGTTTGTACATGAATCAAAGCATTACATTGTGTCCCATAAATATATAGTTATTGTCAGTGAAACATAATGAATAAATGAGAAATCAGAACCATAGTGGAAGTCAGCATGTAATGTAACCTGCTGCTATATCTTTCTCAAGTACTTCACCTGTTAAGTAGGGTTACTAAGGGGAAATTATGGAGCGATCAGTGTGTGTCAGGCTCTGTGCTACTATTTCTAATATGTATTTTGAGAGTTGATTGTCAGAAAACAGATCAGATTGACCAGACTCAAAGGAACTTTTGATGATTTCAAGATTGTTTTGCCCATAGAATATTTTTCTTCCTGAAACAACTTACATGTTACTTAATAAAAACCTCTTCCTAATAAGAGTACGTTTTGGTGTTAAAATGTGTGCCTACGTGTGTATTACTGATACAGGGAATTAATTCCCAGCATGTAAATAGCTATAATGTCACCCAAGTGTTGATCATTGCCAGATTTGTCAGGATTATATCACTTGGGATAGAGCTCAGAGAGAATAGAGGGATCCGTATTCTTCTGTCTCACTTTGCAGTGCTGTTTAAAGGAAGTGTTCATGGCCAGCGTGCTGAAGATACTAAGAGGAAATACTTCATCAGAATGCTTTGAGCATTTGTTTTTGGCTGTGTTCTTATTTTAGAGCATACATTTTGTTATAAGCATTCCACAAACAAATAATTTTAGACATGCATATATTAATACATATGTTCATTGCCTACACGTGTGTGAAAGAGACTGAGTGTGAGACTGTGTGTGTGTGTGTGTGTGTGTGTGCACGCGCGTGCGTGCGCACGTGTGTTGAGAGAGAGAGGGAGAGGCAGGAAGACATCCCCTTAATAGCAGGAGGGGGAAGAGGCTTACTCAGTCTATTATCATAAAGCTCTGCTAATGTAGCTAGTGAGTCACGTGACTGCAGAAAAGGCTATTATCTCAATGAAAAGGAAACCAGTTTTTAGAGCAAGCAATAGAATAGAAGCAGGAAGAATTTTCGAGTGTTCCACCATGCTGGATTGTCAAAGGGGGATCTGTCTGATCAGCAGCTAAAAAAGGATTTGTGTGCTAGTTTGTCAGCTACGTTACCAACAGAGGATAGAGGCGATGCACTGCGGGGCTCAGCATGTGCTTGGGTTTACATCAAGGCATAGTATGGGTTTGGGTTAAGAGAGATTTATCTCTGAGGCAATACATTTATTGCTAATTGTCCGGGGGTGTTTTGTTCTGAAGAGTGATGTATGGTATTTGTATTTACATCACTGGAGAAAAGAGAGACCTGCTGAGCTCTGACTGAACTGCAGAGGCTGTGGACAATTACAAGGTGTGTTTCAGAAGTGCTCTGACTTAATATTTGGTAATGTTCCTGGAATTTTGTGTGCTTGTGGATTGGATGTGTGTGCGTTGTCAGAGGGAGAACTGGGCATGACAAGCAGGCAGTGATAATGTTCTGAGGAACAGACAGTTACAGTGTGACCCAAATTGATTTTGTGCTCCTTATTTCTTTTGTGTTCAGTGTTTAAAGATTCCTTGCTATTTATATGGTTCAACAGTTTCATGCTTGTTTTTAGAAAATATTTGGGCAAACGTTTTCTGAAATTCAGAAGAATCTTTCTTCTTTAACATTCAAACCTTAATTATTAGGGGAGAAATACAGTGAGCTTTAGATTTGTATCCTCTTGTTTGTATTGTCCTTTCATAATTCTAAACCTTCAGAAGATCTTTGTAGTGAATTTGAAATTATCCAATTTTTGGTTGGGTGATAAATAGAGCTTTTTTTGGTCTGAGGCCTCCATTGAATGTTGTTCTTATATCATACCTAACTTTCTCTTGATGCTTACGCTATATGCATAAATTCAAGTAGCATTCAATATTCATTTAATCTTCAATCTGTCTTTGCCCGTGTTTGTTTATGCTAATGCTGTGAGTTCTCTTAGCACACTATGCCTTCTTTTACCCTTGAAAGCTGTAGACCTAAAATAGATGAAAAATAATTGTAAGCTTGCCTGGAAAGAGTCAACTATTGCACAGTGTTTACCTGAGGAATTACTTCATTAATGTTTGTTATTTTACTTCTGGAGCAAATCTGCTCAACTTCGGTGGGAGGGTTGTTTCCAAAGCACATATGATTTTGAAATTAAATTATACTGTGTTTAGTTTCCTTTTGAAATGGACCTCAGAAGAGATAAGAAAGCTATCAGGCTATTAATCCAGTGTACAGACTCTTCAACCAAAAATTAATTCTTGCTGTCTTTCAGTAAAAGATGATAAAAATAACTCATGTAATTTTTAATATACTAAGTATAGGAGATTTTCCTTCTTGGTAGCATCTATAAACTGTATCTTAATGTAGTTTAATAAATTATTAATCTTATTAAGTAAGATTTTTATAGAACAACACTTGGTTCGTTTTTGAAGTTCAGAGCTCTTTCATTCTTTAAGTAAGCTGAGGCAGGTTTCAGCTCAAAAGGCACTAACTAAATAGGGCTGGAATGCTATTTTGAATAATAAAAATTTTAAAACTAGGTTGTTTGGCCTTCCTTTGGTTTCCTTTGGTTTTGCATTTTAATTTTTAAGTTATCTCACATAAAATTTTCAAATGATCCAGGAATTTTGGAACAGTTCGTGGTGATTTTGTTGAGCACTTTTTATTAATCCCAACGCATTCTTTTAGCACATGTGAAGACAAAAAGCAAAAAAGATACTTAATCCAATGACAGAACTTAGCAACTGGCATTGGAACTCAGTCTCAATAAATGTGATGATTATTCCAGATCTTACATGCGTTTTTATGGTTGAAGGAATTTTGCATCAAATATTTTTGACCATTTCAGAGAGTATTTTCCTGGGTTTTTTTTTTTTTTGTTTGTTTGTTTTGTTTTTGATGTAGGGTTTCACTCTGTAGTGCAGGCTGGTCCTGAGCTCACTGTGTAGCCCAGGCTAGCCTCAAACTCACAGCAGTCTTCCTGCCTCAGCCTCATGTGGTGCTGGGAATTGAACCCAGGGCCTTGTGCTTGTTAGGCAAGTGCTTTAACCACAGAGCTATTCCTCCAGCCCCTTTCCTGATGACTTTGTCCTGATGACTTCCTGATCTATGTCTGTGCCAATTCATATTTTCTTTATATGTTAACATAAATAAATGTTTATTTACAGATGCTTAAAACTAGGATAGTTTTTATTCTTGATAGTACTGTTCTTTCTTAGACACTAGGTACCAATCACGTCTTTATCATTTTAATGTGCTTTCCCGTTCTACTGTATTACCTAGAAATATCTTTGCTGTTAGAGATTGGTGAGTGAGGAAGTATCCTACTTGCATTATTACAGATACCAGACATAAGTTTTGACGTCAAGGTAGTGTCCATACACGCCAGATGACTAGTTTACCAATCCTGTTACACTTCAAAATTCCAACCACAGTAATTAACCACAAATATTATAATCAGGTCTGATCTTGTCAGCCTGAGGGGCTGTGTCTTATGGAGTTATTTGTAGAGAAGGTAGGGTAAGAAAAGGTATTCAGTGTTGTACTAGTGAAATTAGTTCATAGGAACTTTTTGGGTTTTGAGAAAGTAAAAATTTTGGGAAAGTTTAGTCAGGGCTGAAGTACTACATTAATACTTTAGGCACAGTTTACTTTTTGAGAGGGCAAGGATATAAAGCAAGAAAGTCTGTGGAATAGCCCCGAAAAATGTCTGAGGTGCCTCCTTAAGAGTTTACTCTGCAAATTACTTCTCAGAAATGCTAAGAAAGGGTTCCCATCTGGCGACTTCCCTCCCCTCTTCTTGCATATGCGATAGCTTGGGCATTGAGAGGTCAGGCTTGGCATTCTGCATGCATTGCAAGTGCTCCAATGATTCTTGTCACTAAGTTCATGATAAACATGCAAGATTATAGCTTGAGGTTTAGCACTCACTAGTCCTGCACAACAGGAACATTTGCTTTATTTTGATTTTAAGGATAACTTAGAACTACTAATGTGAGATTAATGATTTTGTAAGGAACACTAAATACTGTGATCTTGATTGACTTTTAATAAGTTGTTAACTTCCTAGAAACAAGTCTAATTGAAGAAAACTGTTGATAGGAGATCATGTTTGGTTTTCTAATTTTAGATGTCAACTCAAATTAAAACAGTAAATTAGTTGGGTAGTGTAAAAGGTCATATAAGCATACTGTGAGATTTATATTTCAAATACATGTTTGTGCTTGTAAATCCTTTAGCTTTACTAATGAATGTGAAATCTTTGATTGACACCCTTCCGATAATAAGAACCTTAAAATTATTTATTAATTGGGTTTTCTGAGTTTTGCTTTGTTTTAAACAGTAAAGGTGCTGATTTGTATACTTGTGCCTGTTTAAAGATAACAATTTGTGGGCTTCCCTTTCTCCTCATCTTTTAATGAGGAAAATTCTGTTAGCTAACCAGTATTGGTTCTCTTAGCCAGAAAGCTAACCTTTAGGTGGAAAAGCTTGTTCTATGTCAGGACCTCTGTTCCTCAGAGCTTTCATGTAATTCTCTTGACGTTATGCCTGTTATACATGGAGTAAATTGAGACAGAGAGAGGTAAAGTGAGCCTTGAAGCCCCCATGGCTGATGGCAGTGCAGCAGGACCCGCATCCCCTCCAGGTGGCCTTCAGCGTCAGGCCTCTGCTTGGGCCCTGAGTTCAGCTGGAGGTGCTGGTTTAGTCTGGAATGAGGACAGGTGAGTGTAATACAGGCAAGGGGAGGACTGTTTAAAAGTTGAAGTTATTTCTTTAGTGTTTGTAATTTTAACAAGCTGTTTCATTCCAAATATGTTGAGAGTAAAAGCATTGCTTAAAGGGTGCTTGGTCTGCCCCCAAAAGAAAGATTTGTTCATGGAAATGAATTCACGCGTAATTAGAGCTGTATTTGATAGCCAGGGGATGTGAGGGAGAGCATTGCAGTGGGGGGAGGTGGGAGACAGACTGGCTAGGAGGAGGCGGGCCGCTGTGAGGTGGAAGTGATGCCTGTTTTCTCACGTAGCTACTTCTCTCCTTTTGGAGAAAGTAGACCTTGCTGCTTTTTGGGTCCTTTACTCACTGCATTGCTGTGACGGAGCATTCAGGTATAAACGCCGCAGATGGTCCAAATTAAGATCCTTGTTTTCAGATGCTGAAGACATCACTGGAATGTAAGCCACTGACTGAGATTTGTTGTAAAATCATATTACATCCACCAAAATTCCCTAGAGATGAATTTCTGTTCGCATAGTCTTTCCCAGTCCTTGTGTTTAGTGAACTTTTACAAAATGCAAAAAACCCAAGGCGAGGTAACTTTATAAAGAAAGGAAGTTTATTGTGGTATATGATTAGGAAGATCCCAAGTCCAAGGTCAAGCTACCCCATTATGTTGGCCTCTGTTGATGACCTTCTTGTTGGCAGAGTCCTGCAGTAGCACAGAGCATTACAGAATATGTGTGTCTATGCCTGGTTATCGTTTCTCTCTACCTCACCTTGTAAAGCTACCACCATTCAGGCTCCACACTAATGACCTTATCTAAACCTAGCCACTGTCGGAGGTTGTGCCTGTCCATTCTCTAGTTGGATTAAATTTCCACCCTCCCAGTTCCATTAATGTATAACTTTGAGAATTAAACTCCTGTAACCATAACAGCAGGGTGTTTACTCCTAAGTGATGTTATTCTCTCTGGCAGACAAGGATTTACCTCATCAAGTTCTTGTTAGGTTCCTCACTAAACACATAGATCCTTGAGAAATAGTGGGAAGATAAGTTTTGTATAGCATGGCCGCTTGTCCTTTGATATAACCCCTTCCTGTCTTATTTCTAAAAATGCAAAAAAAAAAAAATCAGCTTTGCTTTCATTCTTACAATTAAATTTTCTTGCTCTTTTAACAACTGTTACTATAATGTTTTCCCCAGGTTCTTCATTATTAGAATTAGAGAACAGTAGCTTGCTCTGGGAGGGGCTAGAGGATTGAGCAGGGAACATGTGGATCGTGCTAGCCAGAGGATTCCCGCATGGCATAAGGTGTGCCACGCCTTTCCTGCTCGTGACAGAATCCGTGGCTGCGAGTGGCTTTTGAGCACCTGAAATGTGGCTAGTCTGAGTTGAATATAAAACTCAGATTTTTAAGGCAGGATACCAAAAATGATAACATGAAATTATCACATTCCCATTTTGAAGTATTGATTACATGTTGAAATGCTAATATTTTGGCTGTACAATATTATGTTTTGTAAAATATATTACTTAGTCCTACCTGTAACTTGAACATAGCTGCTATATATACAACTGGTGGCTCACGGGGGCTTTCTGCTAATCAGTGTAGCATGGAGCAGAAAGGATAGTGTGTAAAAGGGAAAGTGCTAGGTCGTGGATGAGCCGTCCGTGCTAGACACCAGGGGCAGAGTAAGGAACAGGAAGGGGTACCCTTCCAGACCCCTAATACTAGAGGTTCTTAAAAAAAACCCACATTCCACGGTAGGACCTAAGCAGCTTTCCAGTCCTGTGTCTCCTCTTCCACCTTCATGCCCCAGACATTCTCACCTCCTGCCATCTTTTGCGTTGGTGGACTACATTTGATCCTTGCTGTTCACAGGAGTTGTGGTGTCATCTGTGAGAGTCAAAGCAAACTGCGGATTACCAAATGCTGAGCCATTGTACCTGGAGGAAATACAGGATTAGATTCTTGCCAGCTTCGAGTCGCAATACTTTAGGTATCCAGTTGGGTACATGGCTTTATATGTATTTCTGGGTTAGACATTTACTACACACATCTATTATATGTCTTTTTTTTCCCATAAAGCACATTACAATGGAATACTACACAGCATTTCCGAACTTCACTTTGTGGCTGTGTTAAACTGAAGTACCGAAATACCTCTCCTGTCCCCTCCACCCCCACCCAAAGGCCTTACATAGACTACAAGTAGGACAGTTGCTTTACAGCAGAAGAGCTGGAAAAGACAGTGTCTTGTGTTCTAATGGGGAATGCTATTTATGGAGCCCTATAGTAGGCCACAGATTTCACATAATAATGACAATAATAAAGGCAGCTAATTTTTTATAAGGCAGATGGCATATTCCTTAATTTATTTCATTTAACTTGCATATAAACTTGTGAAGTAAATGTTACTTTCACTTGTTATGACAGGGAAATGTAGGCTCAGAAAGATCAGGTACCTTTCCCACGTTTGCTCGAGTAGTATAAACAATGAAAGCAAGGCACGGCTTCTGTTATCATCCATAAATGCAAATTAGGAGACCAGTCTAGAACTAGGACTGCCATTCCCAGTAGGAGTTATGTCTTTGAAAAGGGGTGTAGTTGTAGCTGTTAGGCCACAGATTTCCCCAGAGCAGAAGCCTTCTGCTTTCTCTGGTGCCAGATTATTCAAGACTGAAAGAACCGTGCATGTGAAATTAGGCCAGAGGTGTATGAGAGCGCGTCTGCATGTGCCGACTATGGTGGCAGCGGTGCTGTGAGCTCTTCTCCCACCTAACCCTCCTTTCCCATTCTTGCTGCGTGTCTTTCTTTTCTCTGCCTCAGGATCCTTGCTCTTTGGTGGCTCCTTGTAGCTTTGGTCATCTTGTAGTTTCTTCCATTGTGTCTTTTTGGTTCATATTTCCCTGTTGTTTGATGGAAGCTCTGTGCCAAGAGTTTCCTACAAGGCCCTGGATGGCGTGTAGACTTGATGCCCGAATCCAGTGCCAGAGTGTAGTGTCTAGTGGTGTGGCAATGGTGTGTTCCATACAAGCAGGGTAAAGCTGTCTTCTCCGATTTTTGTGTGTGCTCTTAGTCTTATTTAGGTAAAAAGTCAGGACATTCATTTATCGGAACTAACTGGTGTTGAATAATGTAATAATTACCTGCTGGGTTGAGATAGAATTCTTGTGATGACCCCTTTGAGACCCCTTTGACCTCCCTGGTTTGATCTTCTGTCACCCCAGATTATTTCAACTCCCAGCTAACTCCAGACAATTGAAATTGGGCTCTGGAAGGAAACTTCTATAATGAACATGGTTCATTGAACTTGAAAATATTGTCACAGTATGTGGATTACATAAGGAATGGCAAGATAGAAGATGTCATGGGAAGCCATTTCTTAGACAGCAGGATATTTACTGTGAACAGGAGATACCAAAGTGAGGACGATCTGCCCAGTCATTGTAAAAGTTGAAAAACAGGTATTTTGCTGTAGTAAAGAGTCTGGACCATGAGGATAGACATAAATGGGGACACAGTTGAGCTTACACGAGCCTGAGACTGTCCTTTGTGTCCTAGCCACCGAAGTTTACTAGGATTTGTGTTCAGACAAGTAATGTACTTGTCGGCTCACTGTTGGTTACAGTTGGTATCTGGAAGTACTGAGTGAGGTCTGAGAGCTGGAGATGAAGAAGAAAAAAAAAGTATATTACAGTGACATTATCTCAAAAAGAAATTCAGAAGAAAGGTCCCTGCTTCCATGGTGATGCTAAGAGGAAGGAACAGAAACACTTGATTCCTTCTTGTCCTGGCATTGGAAGGCCATCAGCTTCTAACTCCTCTGTTGAAGTTGCAGTTCATATTGTGAGGCCATCAGTTAACTCCATGTGTTGATGCTGACTCTCAGGCTATCCTGGGCCATGCTCTTCCTCTACTAATGGAAGATCTCCAGAGGTAGACAGTCCACAGTCTTGGAAGGTAACATGCGCATTTTTCTCAGATGCTTTGCCTGCACCATTTCTTTGTGCCCTTGTGCCCTTTGGAGTTGTTGTGTTGTTTTGCTTTGAGACAGGGTCTTGTTCTGTATTCCACGTTGCTCCTGAATTCACTGTGTAGCCTAGGTTGGCCTTGGCCTCACAGCAATCCTCCTGCCTCACAGCCTTCTAAGTGCTGAGATTACAGGCATGCACCACTACACCAAGCTAATGAAATAATTCCTTAATGACTGTCATGTTCTGGATCTGGAGTGTCCTCCAACCTCATGTACTTGGATGTTGTGGGATACTTGTGGAACTGTTGGGAGGTGAGGCCTGGCTGGAAGGGACGAATGCCCGGGGCTTGACCTGAGGGATTGTGTCCGTTTGTTAAGGTTGTGGTGTACCTAGTGCAGAGTTTCACTTGTGGGCCAGGAAGTGAGCGAGGGCCACTCATTCTGGGTACAGGTAACCCAAATGGCAGCTTGAACTAAATTAGGGAAGGTAGAAGAAACATTGTTATAGCTTCTTCTGGAGAAAGCTTTGATTTTTCATCTGACATGGACTGGCTTCTGTCTCACTTGCCTCCACTTCTACATTCCTGGTTGCTCATGATTGGACTTCATGAGACTTTATGAACTGTGACTAAGATAAAAATCCTTCCTTCCTTAAGTTGTACATGTCAGGTATGCTGTCCCAGTGATGAAAAAGTAACTAAGACAATGACTCTTACTAGAGAGCTTGACATTGCAACCAGGGTTTGTTCTGAAGTCTCGTTCCCTCACTTAGGAATTTGAGACCTCAAACATTGCCAAATCTGTTTTCTTTTCTGTAAAATAGATCATAATATTATGCTTTCTAGGGCTCTGAAAACCAAATAAAAGAATGCAGTACCTACCACAGTGTCCAATACTTAATGATTTCTTAATAGTAGCTGTTAGTCCAAGACTTTGGAGCAATTTGAATTTTTTTGTTTTGTTTTGTTTTTTGAGTCAAGGTCTCACTCTGTAGTCTAGGCTGAACTCAGTGTGTAGCCCAGGCTGGCCTATAACTCATGGCTGTCCTTCTGCCTCTGCCTCTAGAGTGATGATACTGGTTACAGGCATGCACTACCATACCCAACTTATATGTGTGCTGGGAAATTGAACTCAGTCAAATATTTAGCACGTGCCTAGACAAGCTCTTTAACCACTGAGGTATTCCTCCCGACCCCAATTTGAATTTTTTTAAATTAGAAATGCTCAGTTGGTGAAGCCTATGCACATATTCCAAAAATCCAAAACACTGATAAACCTGCACTTTTGCCAAGCATTTCAATAAGGTAGACTCAACCTGTATTATTTCCTGTTTGCTCTTCAAATTGCACAGTTTGTCAGTGAAGTTTCTCTCTGGAAAATGTCCTGCCAACAAACCTGATTCTTTCTCACTTGTATATGTCCCTGCTTCTCAAATAGTTTAAAACATACACATATTCATAATCGTAGCCAAATCTCCCCCAGGAACCTGGTACGATATTCTGGAGTAGAATGGAATCTCATGCTTCTCTCTGAATACCAGTTTCAGCTTTTACTTGTGTTTCTGCACTCTACAAGAAAGCTTAACTTATTTTTAACATCAAGTCATGGAAGTAACATGCCAATTCTAAATTTTAGAAGATAACAAAACTCAGGTTAAGGTTTTGAGTTTGAAAAACATCCTAGGGAAAAATAGGGGAGGGAGGTATTCTAACGGGATGAGACTCACGGTAAAAAGCAAGAGCATGTCAGGTAACCAGGCGATGGCATTTAAATCTTGCTTCTGACACTGTTGGGTAGAGATATGACTTGAGTTTTTCTGTTTCAAGGAATGATAGTAATAATTACTTCATAGAACTAATAGGGAGGGTGAATTTTTTTTAAGATACAGGTATGCTGCTATAGCATTGGAAATGTTCAACTATGCTACCTTTTTTGGTGAAATAGCTTTGAACTCTACTTGGCAAAAACAATTTTTTTCCAAGACTATTAACTGTGTCGGGGATCCTGTTAAAGGCCTTAAAAAGGAGAGGAAAGGAAATAAATTCTGCCCTTCAAGGAGTTTAAAAATTGATAAGGCAAAAGAAATGCAGGAGAAAATTACATGCATGCACATGTGTGTCTGGTATATATACATATGATTAATGGTAGAGTTAAGTCCAGGTTAAAGATGGAGGGAGCCCACTTAACCCTAACATTTTGTTTGGCTGGTTGGTGGGGTTTTTCTCTTCGTGTTTTATTTTGTTCAGTGTGTGTGTATGTTTTGTTGGTTTGGTTTGGTTTTGGTGCTCAGGATCAAGCCAGCCCTTCTCACTTCAGCCCAATTTACCTTTGATTTTTGAGACAGAGTCTCGTTAAGTTGCTAAGGTGCCCGCTCTGGGTTTGAAATTAGGATCTTCTTGCTTCAGCTCCCAGTATGCTGGGATTACAGACCTGTGCCACCAGGCCCAATTTACCTTTAGAGGGAGGATCATCTGAACTAGATACGTGAAAGTCAGAAAGGGAAGCTTTATGGCTTCTTTCACATAGGACAAGCAGAAGAGCTGAGGTGAGATAGCGTGAAGTGGTTAAGGCACCTATGTAGTTTGCAAACAGAAAAGAACAGGAGATGTGCCTAGAGACATAGATAAGGGCTAAATTGTAGACATCTTGTGTGATGGTAGGGGAAGCAGATGTGGCTTCCTCCTGGAGGGAATGGAGTCCTGTGTGGAATATAAGAGAGAGAAATCATGTGGAGGTAAGGAAGTGTATATTCAGCAGATAGGACAGGTGAGAGAAGTTGAAGATCTGAAATAAAAGCAGTAGTGTGTTAATTACCTTTTTGTTGCTAGGATAATATCCAACATCATCAACCTAAGGATGGAGGAGTATATTTTAGGTCACAGTTTCAGGAGATCTTAGTCATTCGTGGGTGGCTGACAGTTGTGGAAGAGTTGGTAGAGGCCTAGTCAGAGAAAAGCTGTTCATCCCATGGCAAACCAGAAGTAGAATGAGAGAGGAAGAGCAGGCTCTCATAGCCCTTCCAGTTGTATCCCAGTGGTCTACCCCTTCTTATGATACCCAGCTCTTAACAGCACAGAAAGTCAGAAGGTTAAACCCTATGATTGAATCGCCCTCCAAGTGTGAGGCTTTTGGCGGACATTCCAGATCCAGACTATCACATTATCTCTCTCCCCCAATCCTCAAGCTCAACTTCTTTTACAAAACGCATTTAGTCCATCTGAGTTGCCAAAGTCTTAATGTCCCAGTTCACAGTCTCTTGAGACTCAAGACAGACTCTCAGCTGTGGGCTTCTGTGGAAATGAAAGAAAAGTTAAACACTCTCAACATACACTTGCACTGGGTAAACATTCCCACTCCAAAAGAGAAGAGTAGGGAAAACAAAACAGTGACCAAAGCAACATTGAAGCCCAGCAGGGCAAACATTAGATCTGTAGCTTTGTGCCCAGCACCTTGTTCAAACTTTGGCAAAATATGAGGTTTTCAGAGGGGGGTTAAATAGCCCTACTCTTACAGCATTACCTCTAGCTACAATCTCCATAGCTTCTCTTTGGGGCTGGCTCTGCCTGCAGCCTGTGGCCTCCCTCACCTGACTTCCACATACCTGATATCTCCAAATTTCTGAGGTCTCTATTGCAGTTGTACCTCCACCTTCACAATGTCAGGTATTTCCCTGTCAGGGGCACACTGCCTGGCTTTCAGGACCTTCTTCTGAAACCTGGGTGGAAGTCTTTCTGATCCCACAACTCTTAACATTCTGCTTGCCTGTGAAACCAGCAACACATGGATGATTCCAAGGTCTACCACTTGCTCGATGGCCAAGTCGTCATCTGGCCCTCATAGACTATGGATGCAGTAGCTTCCAGGTTTCTGGGTGGCTGAATCCTCACAAGTACTCTACCCTCTTTAACTCTAAAGGGTGCCTTGCAGTAGCCTTCTCAGAACAGTCTTTTCTCTTTGTCCTCTTGATCTTGCAAGGGTCAGGCTTTGCTGATTGCTGAGATGCCCTAAAGGTATTTCCTAGAGTCCTGATACAGAATACTGTGACCCTTGAAGGGATTATGTCAATTCGAGGGGATAAGGAACCACACCTTCATTAGGATTAGGATTTGGGAGCCACATCTAGATTGGAAATTGAGAACTAGCCTGGACTGTGTGTGAGGGATTTGTGGGCCAGCCAGTGAGGGAAGGAGCACCCACCCAGATGCAGGAGGTCCAGTTGGAACTCCAGTGGTATAAAAGGAAGGAAAAAGGAAGCTTCATCCCTTGGTGGACAGGAGACAGAATGAGAGAGGAAGAACAGGACTAGTGTCCACCCTTCCAGGTCATGTCCCAGTGCGATGCCCCTCTGACAAGCCCCACCTCTTAACAGTACAGTTAATGGATTCACTCCCATGTGTGAATCTTCTTCCAAATTATGAAGCTTCTGGGAAAGAATTCAGCTCTAAACCATATTAAGTAGTGATTAGCAGGGGCACAGGAGGAAAGGGGGAGAATATTTGAGACAGTTTAACCTTATTGATGATCTGTTAAGGACAGTACAGATGTCTGTGGGGTCATTCAGTGGAATATCTTGCTGGTGAGGTGTTGGAAGGCAAGGGGGAAGAAATGGGTTAGTTCAATTTATGAATAGAAATCTAGCAGGCAGTTGGATTTTTGAGGTTAAAATTTTGTGAGGTGAAATTAGGAAAGTATTAGGTTAAATGATACATCAAGCAGGGTATAATTAGACAAGCCTTAATTCTGTTGAATATCAGAATTACCTGGAAAGCTTTTAAGAAAAATGTTGATGCTCAAATCATATCTCTAATCTCTGAATCAGTGGGTCTGGGATAGTGCCCTGATTATTTAATTTTTATTGGGTTTTGGTTTTGAGTTTATATTATGGTGGAATATATACAGTGCAAAATTTACAATTTGAACTCTTTCTTAAGTGTGCAATATAGTAATGTAAATATATTTCACAAAGTTGTGCAACGATTGTTACTATTCAGTTCCAGAATTTCATCAGATAGAAACTTAGTACCCTGAATAACTTCCGTTCTTCTTCCCTTTTCCAGGCCCTAATCCTTTATTTTACTTTCTGTCTCTATAATTACTAATAGTTTAACTGTTATATACACTGTAGTTGCCTTCACTTTTCTGTCTGTATTCTATGCATGCCAGACTCATCTGAGTTATTCTACTATCACCAGCCCACTGTAGGGTTCAAACCCAGGACCCCTTACATGCTGGGCAAGTGACCCACCTCTAAACTATATCCCCAGCTCTTATTTCTAACTTTTAGCTGTTGTGATTAATATTGCTTGGATGTGGATACACACAGTATATGAGACTATTTCAGTTCATTAGATTATAAGGTACAAGTGAAATTGCTGGATCACATAGTAATGTACTTTATTATTTTCAGTGCTGGGGCTTACACATATTAGTCATGTGCTCTACCACTGAGCTACATCCACAACCCTGCAGTGTATTTTTTAAAAGCTTTCCATGGCTGGAGGAATGGCTCAGCAGGTAAAACGCTAGGCAAGCACTAAGTCAAATGCTAAGTACCCGAGTTCGATTCCTCAGCACCACGTAAGCTGGTTGTGGTGGTGCACTCCTATAATCCCAGCATTCAGGAGGCTAAGGCAGGAGGATTGCAGTGAGTCCAAGGCCAACCTGGGCTCCATAGTGAGGTCAGGACCAACCTGGGCTATAGAGCAAGACCCTGTCTGAAAAACATACAAACAAACAAAAAAACCAACCAAACAACAGCTTTCCAGGCAGTTTTTAAATATACCTTGGTATAAAATCAAGGGTGTTTAATGTCTGGGCTACTTAGCCTACTGTCCCATAAATGGCATTAGTGATTTAGTGACTTGTTAGGAGAGTTGTAGGCTTTATCTTGTCTCTGTGTGCTTTTATCTTAGCTGTAGTTACATTTTCAGAGAAGTTTATAAACCCAAAATTAGTGTTAAGAATCTCTGGAAAACTTCATTTTAAAATCGATAAAATATACAAAGAACGTAATAGCCAAATTAGCACATGAAAAGATGCTCAGTATCATTAGTTACTAGGCAAACACAAATCAAACCCTCAATGAGGTAGAATTTAAACCTACCAGGATCACCATAATAAAAAAGGAAAAGAGTAAATGTTGGTGAATATATGGAGAAATTGGAACCTTTGAACAAAGTTAAACATTGACTCCTATTCCATTTCTTGGTATACATCCAGGGAGACTTTGAAAGCATTTATTTGTGTAAGAACTTGTACATAAGTTCTGTGGTAACATTATTCATAATAGCCAAAAAGTAGAAGCAGTGCAGAGGCCCTTCAGCTGATTCATGGGTGAAGAATAGGCGGTGTTGCCGTGTAATACTTGGTCTGTGAGCTAAAGAGGTCCTGACACGTGCTAGACTGTTGCTTAGCCTTGAAAACAGTGTGCTAACTAAAACAAGGAAAGCACAGAAAGTCCCGCCACATCACTGTATTTGTATAAAACATCCGGATTAGGCAAATCTGTAGTGACAGAAAGGAGGTTAGTGGCTGGGCAGTGATTTCATGAGTAAGGGCTTCCTTTGGGGATGATGAAGGTGCTGTAGAATTAGGTGAGGTGATAGCTGCACGGCTCTGTGCATGTCATTAAAGTATTTTTAAACATGGTAAGAGAGAGAATTTCAGTTGGATGTGGTGCATATGCCTACAGCAGCGCCGTTGGGGGCTGAGTTAGGAGGATTACACATTCAAGCCCAGCCTGGACAATTTGCCAAGACTGTTTCAAAAATACTGTGGAAAAGTGGTGGCAGGGGAGATCCTAGGAATGTAGCTTAGTGTGGAAGTTATGGGCTCAATCCCTTGTGCATATAAAAAAAATTGAATAAGTGAATTTTAGAACATGTATTACACATCAATAAAACCTCTGGAAATAATTTTAAAACCAAAGTTTTCCTAAAAGAGGATTGGGTCAAAGTGGAGGTCTGGATTACTCTATAGAGGAGGAAGATCCCATGAAAGTGGAGATGGCAGGAAACGACCGTGAACTAGAAGAGGACCTGTGGAATGTGATGCATCCCGCCAGAATCTCTGTAGGGTTAGCACTAAATGTCATGGAAGAGAGAGTTAGTGTAATAAAGGTGATTGCTCTAGATTGTGGAGTTAGTAGAAGGAATGGGAAGCGACAGCCGGTCTGTATTCCCATATATGAATCTAGAAATTCAACACGCAGCCAGGTGAGGTGGTGCACACCTGTAGGCCCAGTACTCTGAGGGAGTTGAGGCAGGAGGATCAGAAGTTTAAGCCCAGCTTTGTGCAACTTAGCAACTCAGTGAGATTCTGTCTCAAAACATAAAAAGGACTAGAGTTGTAGCTCAGTGTATTCAGTCCCCAGTACCACCGAAAAGCAAAAACAACAAACTTTGAAAGTGGAAAGGTTTTATAACCCACCTGGCAGTGAGGCCTAGCCTGAATGGAAGCAGAGTGGCCTGTGATCTTAATTTGCCCCACTCAGTGTGAATATTCATGCATTTTCTGCACAGGTGTTGTTGAACTCAGCTGTAGAATATTGGTCGTGCGTAGTGGTTACAGTCTTCCTGGGGAATTGGCACGTGAACATACATATCATAACCGTTTTATTTCCTGGTCCCCTCTCTACCCTCCTCTCCCCACTGTGGGTCTTCTTTCCACCTCCACAGTCCACGTCCCTGTTTCTTATCTCTTTTCATTTTACTCTTTAAATTATGTGTATTTTGGTTTTCTCACATAAGAAGAACATGTATACACACACACACACACACACACACACACGAGTTCTAGACCATATTATCCCATGTATTTGGGCGGGGGGATGAAATGTGTCTTCGGGCAAGTGTGAAGGGAAAGTATGAGATCAAATGGTAGCTGGGGAGGAACTAGAGGTTAAGAGACTTCTTTTAACAGGATGTAAACCTTTTGAGTATGTTTGCAGGTTAGGGAAAGTAACAGCAGGGTCTAAGATTGGTACAGAAGGAAATGGCTTATGGGCTCGAAGTGGTTAGTGTTTACAGGAAGAAGGATTGGGATCACACATCTTCTGAGGCACCTGAGATGGTTTTGGAGACCACTTTTTAAGCAGGAAGAAGAGGTGTGGATGAAGATCAGATTGAGTATTATAAAATAAAGTGGGGGTAATTATTGCAGCAAATGGAAAGAGCTGACCTAAGTATAAAATATAGAGGTGGATGGCAGGACCAAGAGCCTAGACAGTTTCAAAACCCCTGAAATGTCTGCAAGGCACTTGAGCTCCCAAGTTGAGAGACAGTTGCCATTGTTGTTCAGCCAACCCCTTGTTGGAGGGGCAGAGTTTGGGACCAAGTTTTGCAGAATAAATTGTGTGAGAGGGAAGATGTGGAAGAGAACTGAGTGTCCTGTAGGTGAGGGTGGATCTAGCTTTAGGAGTGCAGGAAAGGAAATGAGAAGAAGGCAAGGAACTCACTCTGCGCTGAAGACCAAGTATGTGGAGGAAGAGCGGAATGAAGAGGAAGGCTGCTGGGAGGCTGGGCAGGTGTGAGGGGTTCTGAGCTGTGACCAGAGTCAGAGTGTGATTCTAGGCAGCCGCCGCGGGCTGACGTGGAATGGAAGTGAGCTTTGCTGCGGTGAGTAGAGACAGACAGAGACCTGTGAGACAGCGATTCACTCTTCCCTAGGCTTTGAAGTCACTGTGGCTGGTGCCTGTATTCAGACAAAAAAGGAGTAACTAACCCAGAATCTTTAGTAAGGAGAATTAAGTGCTGTGTTGGTTAATTTCAGAGATAGGAAGGTAGATAGTGTTGTGTGATGTGGGTGGATAGACCGCGTTTTCCAGGGAACAGATGCTTTATGCAGAGGTAACATTTGTCGTGCTGGAATGAGAATTGAGAAGGCGTGACCCCTGCTACTCTGTGTTGAGAGAACAGCAGCTTCTACAGTATTGTAAGCCTGTCAAGACAACCAGTAGAGACAACTCTGCTGTAAACACCAGGCATGCTATTTCTTTGGCCTTGATCCTTTGTTTGCCACTGTCATCCAAGTACTGCCCTTCCAGTCACTGCTGGGCAGGCTGCTCCTTGTCCCTGGGGGTCCTTCCTCGTGGAGACTGTTTCAGTCAGTCTGGGGTGAATGAAGCACGAAGCCAGGAAATGTGTATGAATGAATAGGTGGGGATGGGTGTGGGTGTGCGAGCAGGTGTTTCCTAAGAGGTCCTCTGTTGGCCTTGAACACTCAAACATTCCAGTTCTCCCACCCGAGTATTTAGAGTACTGGACTATACCACACAGGCACCTATCACACATTTAGCGTGAAATCTGTATTTTGTTAAGCTCCCATGGTAATTTATTAGTATCCAGATTTGGGAACCGCCAGTGGAACGTACATTCTGCATTCGTCTCCACAGTGTCTTTCTCTCATTTGCCTAGCTGATGCCATTGTATCTAGCATAGCCCTGGCTTTATATTCTTGTATCAGTGTAAAAATGACGTGCCAAAAGTGTTTAAATGATGTTCAGTTACAAGTGATCACTTTAAATTATTAAATTGTCTGGAAGAAGGGCTCATCCGTGCTTAGGTAAGTGCTAGGTACCCGAGTTCAATTCCCCAATACCATATAAACCAGGCTTGTTGACACATGCCTGTAATCCCAGCACTCAGGAGGCTGAGGCAGGAGGATTGCTGTGAGTCCTAGGCCAGCCTGGGCTCCATAGTGAAGTCAGGACCAGCCTGGGCTATAGAACGATACCCTGTATATAAACAGTGCCACATCATAATCTGTAAATTAACAAGGCTTTTTTTTTTTTTTGAGACAGGGTTTTGCTGCACAGTCCAGGGTGGTCCTGAACTCACTATGTGGTCCAGGCTAGCCTCAAACACAGCGGCCCTCCTGCCTTGGCCTCCTAAGTGCTAGGATTACAGGCGTGCTCCACCGCGCCTGGTGCATATGGAGCTGGGGAATTGAACCCAGGGCGTTGACCTTGTTAGGCAAGTGCTTTAACTAACCACTGTGCTGCTACTCCAGCCTCAAAGCATTTTTAAAAAACATATTACCCATTACCATTAGTTGTGAGGTAGAAACTTTTGCCAAGGGAATTATAAATTAATACAACCTTCTGGGAAAATAATTTGACTATATGCTTAAAGAGCAGCAATAAAATTACATACACAGTGTGTATTTAATTTGATTACATGCTTTTTAAGATACTGAGGAGAATTTTTTGTAAGTTGATGGTGGTAGGAATAAGTTCCATTTTATTTTTTAGTGTTTTATATATTTTTTAGCTGTTGGGATAGTTATTAAGTAAAAAGAGAAAACTTTAAAAATTAAATTCATCTTTGCAAAAGAAAACTAAGGAAAATCCATCTGCAGTGAATGCTGTTAGAGAGGCCTTCTTGCCTGCAGCACTCGCCAGGGTGGCTTGTGGCAGTTGCAAACTGGCCAATTCTCTGTTGTGCAGCTTTGCCAAATTAACAGCATCAAGCTTAATAGCTTGTGATTTTTATTTGTATTTTCTTGGGGGTGAAGAAGTGTTGATTTTTAGTAACAACTATATTGAATTTAACACAGTATAAAACTCAACCTTCTTGGTGGCAGCTTCTTCACAAGCGGTGCAGCCATCACCATTATCTAATTTCAGAACATTTCATCAGTCCCAAAAGAACCCCGTGCTCAGTAACTGTGGCCCGCCCTCAGGATCCACTATTCTGCTTTCTGTTTCAGTAGATGTGCTGATGCTGGACATGTTGCATAAATGCATTTGTGCCATATGTGGCCTTTTCCAATCTCCTGTTATCATTTTTCAGCCTCCTCCTGATAGTCCCAGAAATGTCATTTATGACGTTGCCATACTAACCTCTCCTGTAACCTAACTGCCTCTAGCTGAAAACTTTCATCGTCCTATGGCTTATTAAATAACAAAAACTGCTAGCATTTAAAGTTCTCAGGCACTACAAAGTAATTACATAACTAAATATCTGATAACTAAAAGAATAGAGTCCTCTAGGCTTTACCTTTTCTCCCCTCCCCACCCCCCCAAGTGAGGAGCATAATTACTGTGACTCGGTCCAACTTTAGATCTCTGCTAGGGCAGGAACTTCTCTATGAAGTTAGGGCAGTGACTCCTTTCTTCCATGAGGTTAGAGTTGCAAGTTGTTTGACAGACAGAAGCCAGGCCCTCCATAGCCAGCTCTAGAGCTGGAATGTAGTCCTGATTCCTAGGTGGATGCTTGCAGGACCATAGTGGTAGTGATACACACTGGTCTTAGTAGGATGCATCGTGAATTAATTCCAGCTGTTAAATCAACTGAGACCATGCCTTGGCGGCTATGCAGAAGCATGCGTTCCCCCAAAGTAAGATACCAAATGTATGGCACCACAGTTACATGTCAGCATGGACTGAGTATCCACTAACCCATTCAGAAGTCTTATTTAAGGGAACAGGTGGGTGATCGATATATGGCCCTGAAGTAAGAACAAGATGCTAAGTATAGCTTCAGGTTAGTAACTACCCTCCACTCTCAGTGTTAGCCCAGATGCAAAAGAGGGATCCCTGTGTAGCTCGTTGTTGGTTTCACAGAGGATGGTAGATTATGAGCCCAAGTTACTAGGAGTTAGTGATATGTAAGAGAAAGGATATGCTTATAAGCTTGTGGTTTAAATATATGCAGTCTAAGTAAATTATGTTATTTGTATGATGTACATATAACATTCCTGTATATTAATTTATGTGGACATGCAATAATGAGACAGGGGATCCAGATTCCCACACACTGAGACCCAGTGACACGTACTGTCCCTCCAGTGCCTCTGGCCCATGCATGGTTTGTGCCTTGTACCACTTGGGTCCCTGAAGTTATCTCGACATGCTCACCTCAACCCCGTCTTTCTTCTCTGTGGGTGGTTCTCTCCTTTTCCAAAACCCAGCCCCAGCCATGTCACACGTACTTTGTGCTCTTCATGCATACCATGCTAGTTCGTTCCCTACTAGTATTTTCTTCCTATGTCTCGTATTTCTTGAGATCAGGTTCTGTGAGTTACTCAAGTGGTTGTGTTGTGGTGTCCCCAGCAAACAGTGCTGTGGCCTTGGAAGTACTCAGTTATCATCAGGACAGTAGAACTGGACATCAGAAGGAGATAAATGAAAATAAATTTTAGAGAAAAATCCTGTGGCTTAGATTATTGTTAATATCATTAGAGGACTCACATTAATTATAAATTTAGTCTTCTAAAACATAATTGCATGAGTGTGTTTTTGCTCTAAGTAATACTGGAAACATTGACTAAAAAGGAAGCCCTCTGTGTGTGCTTATGAACACACACACAATGTGTTAGGGTGTCCGTGGAGCTAGCTCAGTTTTCTCTGCACTAATCCAGCCTAAATGGGACCAAGGTTTAAATTTCAGCTTAGTGAAGTATTATGTATCTGATTTTGGTACCACACAAAAGAAATATAATGTAGTTATTTAACTATCTGTAGTATTAGGCAATTTGTTTAAAGTTGCTTATTACTTGCCAGTTATGGCTGAGTGAGGTGTAGCCATCTAGGCTCTAGGCTTAATGAGACAGTTGGTCTTTATTCTTTTAGAGCAGAGACTTTTTAGGTCAGGATAAAAACGGTGAAGAGCAATACATAAAACAAGAGTTTCTTTTAATCATATTCCTATTCTAGGATACTCATATTAATCCATTAGACTATTATTTTCAGTACACTTCCAGCTCATTTGGGCTTACATTTGTATTAACTACCTAAGGGTTAATTAGAAGTTATCCTTCCTGAGTCCTGTTATAACTTGATTCCTCAGAGCACAGAACTGTCCATCTGAAGCTCTGCAGGGAGAAGGCTGTTCTTTGCAGTTCTTCTGGGCTGCCCTGGGCTCTCCACAAAGTTCTCTAGAACTAGAGGCTTCCTGGCCTCTGACCCTGAAGGCAGGCTACCACGCTGTGCTGTACAGTCCCCATGATCGCAGTGTGTTTGTGTTTCCACTCTCAGCTGCCTGTGTCCCAGGTTGGGACCATAGGCAGAAATAGAGATCTCTCATATACTTACCAAGTGATTAGTTTTGATGATTGCCAAAATCCATCATTTGAAATAAGAAAAAAAAAAAATGATTGGCTCACAGTCACAAGTACCAAGGTAATTTTAATTCTTTTAATTCCCAGTAAATCTTAAGTTAGGCCTGTATTTTTGGAAACGAAAGTACTCAATTTAGTTTAATTTTTTACTAGACAAAATTGGGTTGGAGGAATGAGGGTCTGTTAATCCGCAGCTGCCTATCTCTTTTTAATGGCAATCAGTGCCATAGCAAATACTGTTTAGATTCACTGTGACGATCTGACTGACCAGTAGTAAATCTAGAAGAATTTGTGTGGTGAGGAAATGTCTCCCAGATCCCCGTGAGCCTGGTGCTTCATTCATGTTCATGTCTACGTGTATGGCAGTGTGACAGACAGCAGGGTATGGAGTATTTCAGAAATACTTCTTGCACAGGCTTTGCGCTAGTAAGGAAAGTACCTTAAACTTTTAGAAGAGCTGTAATTGCACACCTTATTTCTTTTCTAAGTTTGAGCATTTGGTTTGTGTCCTTATGTTTTCCCTGTAAGATGATTAAAAGTTTTTGTGGACTCTTTTTCTGTGTGGATTAGAGATAAAAAATGCCCAAGAAAATATGGAAGTAAATGACTGGTGATGGAGGAAAGGGAAGAAAGAATGTGTCAGATCAGAAGCTGGAGTGGGAGGCCACAGGCTTGCTGCAGGGCTGGCTCAAAAGGGCAGAGCCAGGAGGAGGCACAGAAAAAAGTGTTGTTTAATTGTAAGGTTCCATGGTGAGCCGGGAACAAGATGGGGGACTCTGACTCTTCCTAGTGGGATCTGTGAAGCCGTTGTGAAGATGACATTTTTTTTCCCCTTGAGGAAGAGTAACTCAGGTAGAAACTTTTTGTAACTTAGGGTTTTTTTTTTTCCCTCTGAAGGAGTCACATCCGTAGGGGAAAACCCACGAGGATGTTACAAAGAGCATAGAAGATAATACTAGGTCTCAAATACTCAGCTTCCATCTTACATGGAAGAATTTAGGGTACATTTGGAGAAATATACATTATATAATTACAGATACTTTTTTAGTGGTTTGGAAATTACTATAAAATATCCTTTGATTTACCAAAGGAATAATTCATGCTTTAAATTTTATAGCTAAAACTTCAGAGTCCTGAGACCTCATTTCTTATGTCGTCCACTTTAGGCCCTCTTTGCGCTACTTAACAGAGCTGAGATTCTCCTCATTTTGTGCTGTATTCATCCTGAAAATATGTATGACAGCAATCTATATGTTTACAGTTGGCATGCCAGGGAGATGGTTACTTATTGTGCTTACTCCATCCACGGCCCAGTGCTGCCGGGGTCCACACCTGTGTGCTTACTCCAGCCACAGCCCCGGTGTGGCCTCCATATGTTTCCCTTTAATGGTTGTATAATAAATTACATTATGAATGTTATGTTTCAGTCAGAGAGATCTCTCCCCAGATGTCTTTCATCTGTGAGACCTATAAGAAATCACTTTCTTTGCCACTTTTCTGTTCCACTCTACCCTTATCTCTATTCTCTCTAGGTTTTAGTAAACATTTTATTATCTCCCTCCCAAGCTCACTTTCTTATTAGAACATCATTCATGGACTTGGTCTGTTTGTTTATTATTGTATTCCCTAATAGCTGCAACCATGCTTGGAACACAGTAGAACACAGTAACATTTGTTGAATGACTGAATGACCTCTGTCCTCAGTTTTGTGTAAATACCGATTTTCATAATCACCCTCTGTTGAACAGTGGAACATCTCACGATCCACATTGGCTACTGTATATACAGTCTGCTGCGGCCACCCTCCAAATACCATGTGCTGTGGGCATTCTGCACCCAGCGGTGATGTTGTTTAAGAACCAGAAACATATTTCCAAACAGATTTATGTCAGTTGTGGTTGTTATTATAATTGCATAATTTAATTAAAATCATGTGACTAATTACAAATGAATTTTAAAATACATGTTTCTATGAAAATAAGAACTCAGTCAAATGGACTGTTTTATGGCACTGGTCATGAAGCCTGTGGCTCTCTCACTGCACTACATCCCAGCCTGTTTTTTAGTTTGCATTTTGAGACAGGGTCTTGCTAAATTGTAAACGTTGGCCTCAGATTTGCAGTCCTCCTGCCTTAACCTCCTAGAGTGCTGGGATTATAGGTCTGCACCACCAGACTTGGCATAGATTTATTTTACATAAACAGATTAGAAATAGTAGATAATGTTTTTCATAATCGATTTGATTAATTCAGGAAAGGCATTGAAACTCCCGTGGAGACTGGTAGTCAGTTACATGTTTAAAGTTAAAATTATAAAAGTGGTGTATGTGAGTGTATGTATGTACACACTTTTTTGAAAAAAGATCTTGCTCTGTAGTCCAGGCCGGTCTGAAACTCACTGTGGAGACTAAGCTGGCTTCAAATTCACAGCAGTCCTCTGGCTCAGCCTCTCAGTTGCTGGTATTACAGGTATACAACACCATATCCAGGTTTAAGTATATATATTTTCAACAATTATAATTGCTAATTTGCTTTTAAAAACCAACTCATTACCATATTTGATTACATAGGAAAAGGATGTTTTTACTATTTAGGATGAAACTAAACATTCTTGGTTTGCAAAGAAAATTCATTGCTGTTTTTCTCATTTCATTAACTTCATGTTAAAGTCAGTAATAAGAATGACACTTTCTCTAGCTGAGGCATGCTTTCCTTTCTGCACTGGAGTCTGAACTTAAGGAGGACAGGGACTTTTGTTCTGTGCATTTTAATTCTATCTCCAATGTCTGCCACAGTGTGTGGAGCCTTAATTAGTACATGGATGATTTTTTAAAAATATATTTTTATAGAAAGATTTTCTGTTTTATAATAATATTAGTACCTTTTAAGAAAATATTTTCAAATTATATTGTCACTGTTTACTACGTTAAAATACACTGATTCTTTTAATATACTAAAGTTACAAATTTCTGTCTCCAGAATCTTTAACACCCACATTGTATTGGTTGAGATTTGAGTAACTATTTGGACTCACTTATGAACTGAAAAACTTTCTATGTGACCTTGGTCTAGTTTTGTTATCTTCTGTAACAGTTTTTTCATCTATGAAGTCATGTATTCGTATGTTATAGGAGCTCACGGAGTTCGTACATGGATGTACTTAAGGTACACCTGCCCAGGTAGCCAGCACTGAGTGGTGTGGTCACACTCCTCACCTGTTGTTTATGATCCATCTAACTTAGATACATTACCACTGGAAACAGATCAGAGGAGGCCAGATAACCCATGAGACATATAGAACAGCGTAACTATTGAAATGAGGTTTTAAACATAGAAATAAGTGCAGCATGCCTAACTCATGAGCCTTCAATGAATATGTTAGGTTCTCATTTAGGAACTTTTTCACATTTATTTTTTAAAATTTTCCATATCACGTCCCTTTCAAATCCTTCCCACCCTCTTACTCCCCCATCCCCACTTTCCCATTCCCTCTGTACAAAGTCTTCTTATTTTATTTCATATCTCTTACATTTTTTATGGTTTGGCTTTTCTCATATTAGAAAAACCGTCTGATATTTAACTTTATGGATCTGATTTATTTCACTGAGCATAATGTTCTCAATGTGCATCCATTTACCTACAGAATGACTCAGATTTGTGATTCTTTATGGCAGAGTGATACTCCATTGTATATATGTACCACATCTTCCTTATTGTGTCATCTGTAGTCGGGCATTTTGGCTTCTTTCAAGATTTGTCTATTTTAGTTTTTATTTTACTGTATCTTTTTTGAGGTTCTTTAACATGGCTACAGCCACCAATACACGTAAGAAAAAACTGTAACAATGGAATTCATAGGGCTAGAAAATGTAAGAAAAAGAGAAGTTAAATTTCAAATTTCATAACTTATTGAACACTGAAAAGAAAATGTGTGTACATATAAAAGGAGTTCAGGTTATCATTACATCATCAAAGACTGAATAAATGATTGCTACATTAAATGAACCCAAGTCTATATCACAAAAGTATATTGTACCTAAAACAGTAGATATAATGGAATACTTAGTTATTTCAGAATTTTTAAGAGGTCTTTTATATTTAGGAGCTTTTACTACTCTAATAATAAAAGCACTGTTTGTTAAAGAGAGAGAGAGAAAGAGAGAGAGAGAATAAAAGGACAAAAAGAACCTTTTTGTGTAGGAAAAGATCATGTGGTCCTTGCAAAAAATTTAAAATGAGTTTAAAAAATAATTGAGGACTGAGTTATAGCTCAGTGGTGAGCATTTGCCTTTCCTATGAGAGGCCATAGGTTTGGGAGATGCAGGGAGACCTCAAGAGAGAGACAGAGATCTCACTGACAGTCGTGCATGCACCTACCAAGAACAGATAATTTGAATTTTAATCTGACAAATTATTAAACTCAAATACAAGTGCCACATTACAATTCCTGCTTGATGCCTTCTTTCCAGAATGCTTAAGTCCTCAGTGAAAATAGGAAGAAAGAGAAAAAATACTAAGCAGACACACTATATCCCCTGTTTGGAGGGGAATCATCTGCTTACATAGGGCAAGGAACACAGCCTTTCCCATTATTTTTTTCTCACATAAGGCCTTAGTAGAACCTCACTTTGCTTTTTCTGGACATATCGGCACAGCTGACGTTGGATATGTAAGCAGCCCAGTAACTGGTGATGTTAAGGAATTTACTTAGCCTATGAGAATTGAAAAGTAAAAGCTGTCCTTGGCCACTGATAGCAGCCCAGAAATCAGAAATCTCCCACTGTGGGTAATAGAAATTTAGAGCAGCTCCTCCTACATATTCTCCACTGCATTTTGCAGACAAAATTTTGAGATGGTTTCACTTTGCTGTTTTTCCTTCTTCCCGAGAGATGTCAGTGGTGGAAATGTGTCTACCAAAATACATGTGTCACCAGTGAGCGTGGATTTAACCACTTCTTTGATTATTGCAGCGTGTGTTAAAGAGCTGCTGCCTGCACCCATCTGCAGCCTAATGTGTTTACTACAGTCTTCCCAGTGGTATCCTGAAGTGTCTTTCAGCTAAAAAATTCATGAGTATTATTGGCTTTCAGTCAGAAAATGGAATATGTCTTTAGTTACTGTCTGCTATACCATTTTAAGGCCATTATACAAAAGTAAATCTAAAAGCTGAGCATATTGAGAAGCAAGGCATTTTTAGCTTAAACATTTGTTTACACATGGATATCCCTGTTGCATGCATTGAGAAGCAGCATACGGAAGGTAGGTGCTGCTTGGAGAGCGTAGTTGTGATCGGAAGGCTGTGTGGTCTTCTTCCGTCCTTTACCCAGCTAGGAACTGCAAGTGTTTGGGAATGGAAGAATTATATCTTGATGAGATTACTATGTGTCAGACATACAGTATGTTTCTGTAACTAGTGAATTTGAACTGAGAATTTGTTCCCAAATAGATGGTTTTTATTTGGAATTTATTTAAAGTGAGTTCCCGAAACTTCACAAGCTTACTGTTGTTATGTATAAATTAATACACAGTCATGTGAGTTTGTATCAGTAGATGCAGGCTGTAATATGTGAGGTAAATTAAAATTTTATTGTATGAAAACCAAGAAGCATGATAGTGTTACGATAAGAGGAAATTAAAAGTGTTATGATCTAAGAAAAAGAGAAATGCTTAGGGGAAAGAATATACCATTTTGCTTGGTAAAATACCCTGAAATATTGTGCAGTCTTGTCTGTAAGTGTATTAAATGCATTACTTGTTGGCCAGTTTTCTGTGCACTGTCATTCCTGCATTTAGTAAATCCACATAGTTATACTTATTTTCCTTGCACATGTGATGCTGCTTTCTATGAATCAAAAATAAACCTTCATATAGTTGGTAAGTTTACTTCATAGAATATTTGTTTAACTGTTCCCAAAAGCTGAGATCTTGAGGCTGGGTATTGCTCAGTGGTTAGAGTGTGCACAAGGCCCTAGGTTTGGTTTGCCATATAAAAATACTAACCAGGCATGATGGTGCATGCCTGTTTTTCCAGTACTTGGGAGGCGAGGCAAGGGGATTGCTGAGTTTGAAAGCACCCTGAGCTACATACTGAACTCAGGATCAGCCTCAAGTACAGAATGAGACTCTGTCAAAAAAAAGTTGGGGTCTTGCAAAATAATGTTTCCTTTGGTAATTTTGGATGTGTATGGGATGTCTTTATCAGTGTTGCAGATGGGCTTCCAAGGATCAGCCCGTTATTTTCTACCTTTCTCAGGTATCCTGTAGCCAAAAAGCACATTTTATTTACTGAAGCATTATTAGGTTATTTGTTTCCTTAGTCTTACCTAACTCAGGTCCACATTTTGTTTTGTGTAATAAAGAGACTGCATCCATCACAGTGTGCTCTGAGGGATGAAGTGTTTTTGGTTTAGAATGAGAAATGCTTTCATGTGATAAGGAAATAGCATTCACAGCTTAGCTTGTCAGGTGGGCTTCTGAGCACACCCTATGGAGGGTCACCCTTTTCATAGTTTAGAAGATTAGAAATGGAGAAGTAGTAGATGTCTTATGTGCAGTTTCAGTTACTCAAGCATTTCTTGGCCTTCAAAAGTTTTTTTGTCGAATCAGGCATTGTATTATACAACAGTTTCTTTCAAAAAGAGTCCAGAAAGAACCTGGCAGACCTTCAAAGCTATAGAATCCTTCCTCTCTACTAGGAGCTGAGTGATTTAGTAGGCAAGGCCTCCTCTCCCAGGCAACTATTTTGGTACTAAGGATTGAGCCCTGTGGCCTTTGCACTGACCTACATCCCCAACCCATTTTCTATTTTTGATATAGGGTCTCCCTAGGCTGTACAAGCTGGATTCGAGCTTAAGATCCTCCTGCTCAGCCTCTCAGTGAGATTACAGGCCTGTGCCAGCAGGGCCTTTTGTAATTTCAAAATAAGGAAATACAGAGAGGGCCTAAATTTTTAAAAGTATTTTCTGGAACTAGCAACAGAGACCTGGTGTTTGGTTATGTTCAGCAGCGATATGGTCCTTATTTATACGGCAGCTGTATTTGTTCAGCATAGAATACGTCTGATAGGTTTGTGGGCCTTGTTGAGAAGATAGCCTATCCTGATAAAAGATAAGCAGTGTTGTGGATGACTAGCTTTAATCATGTAAGGCCATTCTGCAAGTTTTATGTAGAAGTTCCTTGAAATAAAAGTACATTGTTGAATTGTGTTGATGTTGAAGTTTTTATTTTGCTTTTTGTCATTTGCTGAGAATTTGACTGGTGCTGTTCACCTCTTCCAGAATGTTGTTACTTTTTTAAAATGAAGCTTACTAAGCCTTGTGACGATAACTCTTCCTCTGCTATCTAATACATGCAAGTAGATAGAAAAGGGTAGGAGAGAGGATGTACTGTCACAGTGAAAACAGGACTATTGTGTGGTTATAGATAACAAGAAGGGACAGAAACTTCTTTTCCACTCCTGTCCTTCAGGCCCCAGCATATGGTAGAAACTAGTTGGCTGTAAATGACTGACAGTAATTACCATTAGATGTTGCCTGAGAGTTTACTAGTGTCATTTTCCATTTTTGTGATTTACATTGACCAGTTTCGGAATTGAAAGTGGTATGCTAGAGAATTTTAATTGCATGTGTTCATTGGAAACCACCAATGGGTTAAGGAACTCTCCATTGTGAGCTAGTTCCAAAGAGCTTCAGTGATGGTCTTCAGTCCTTTCCATCTCCTGCTGTTTTCTTGGACATTTTTACTTTGATCTACAGAAATGAATTAAAACTCGTGTTTCCATATAGTTTATTCTCCTCTTAGTCTAGGAGTCACCTGGCTACTGATCCAGCTGCTGACACTTTACCTTGCCCAGTATTTTCGCAGTGGGGGAAAAGGAGCTCTCTCGGTCACACACACACTGCAGTGAAGTCCTAACACACCACCAGCCGGCCCTCACGCAGGGTGTTAAATGTATCCATCACCTGGATGCAAGGGCTGCGGCGCTCCACCTGGAGCTCCACGCTGATATGGTACACTGTTATTTATTTTGTTCACCCGCTGAAGAACATGTCATAAATCCACAAGGCTGGGGCTGCCTGTCAGCCTCTTCCTCATCTTCCTTACTTCCTTTTCCCTCCCCTGTCCCTGTGGTCTCAGACTATGTCTCTCAGTTTTCTGAGGCTGAATGCCAGTGGTTTAAATGGCTTCTTCTGCACGTCATGTCCCCCAGCGCAGTGGGTCCCCACAAGAGGGTGTCTTCCTTTTCGTGGAACTCACCTTCTCCCACCAGCCTTTCCCCCTTTTGGTGGCGTAAAGAGGTGGTTGGAAATATCTACTGGGGACACTCGGCCAAGAAGATTAATTGGAAAAGAAAATATAGGGACCAGACAGAAAAGTAAGGAATTGTGTTCATAAAAAGGAAATTTTTAGATTCTTGAGGACATGTGTTTTAGATACTATCATATGGTAAATGGGAAAATTTAATACTTAGGTAACTTACTGCAAGAGGAAATGAATGTAGTTTTAAAGCTACCAAGAGAGTGATTTGTAAGCTGACTTTGAATAAGCACAAGTAAAGCACAGTGTGCCCAGCTGATTCACGGAGAGATGAAAGCGCCTGCTTCTCCCCACACCTCACCGCCTGGCCTTTTGTGGGTTCTGTAAGTGCTGGCTCCACGTGTAAAATTGGAATCATTGTATGTATTGAGGAAATTTGAAGGTAGATGATGTTGATGATCAGTCCCCAAACTGGACTTAGTGAAATAGCTGCTTCTTTTAATTATCAGTTTGAAAGCTTTCTGATAGAACTATATTTATGTGATACTTTGGAAGGAAAATGGACATTTCAATCAATAAAACTTGTTACCTATGCCTATTCTGGAAGCCATTTTGCTTGCTGTATATTGAAGCTTGTATCTTAGGGACTAAAGTTTACTTAAGTTTTAATGGCTGTCTAGAGCATGTGTTGAAAGCTCCCTTGGGTCAGGTGTGTGCTGCAGCGTCCCAGCTCCCCCATCTCCCCCACCCCACCCCATCCCCGCTGAAAGGCACACACTCCTCAGCCCCTTATGTGTTCCTTCTGTTCTTCCTGCCCAATACCTTCTTGGGCCTCCATTGCAGAGGAGTGTGCATGGAACTGCTGTAATAGCTACTTGTATGTGTGGACACATCTCCTGTATGCACACGTGTCCCTCTTCCTGAGATCATTAGTCTCAGACTCCTCCCAGCTCTGAACCACATGGACAGTGGCTGGCCAGCAGGCTGTGTTGAGTGAATGGTACTTTAGTGACAGTAATAGTCAGTGCAGAAGCCTGTTTCATCTGGATCTTCTTTCCTGCTTGGGCTGTGCCTCTGTGATAGGGCACAAGTGGCTTATTTGATGAGGGACTTTTTGCTGTAACATTTTAGGTAAGTATAGGAGTTCAGGAAGTCTGTGTGTAAATCCCCTTTCTGCCATTTACTGATCCTTTTGATGACCTGTGCTGTAGAAGCTAACACAGTGACAGTTTTCATTCTATGGGTAAGTTCATTAAAGTATGAGAGGTGAGATGCCTTTGTAACGTGGCCCAAGTGAGGGAGAGGCGAAGCCTGGATGTGGCTCCTTGCCTCGGCCTCTCTGCTGTGCTGCTCGTCGGGTTCGCCTTTGGATCTGCACATTTCTTCATACATGCATAGCCAATGCCAAAAGAACAGTAACTAAATTCAGATTAGAGTTACTTATTGCTAGGTCAAAACGACAGCAATCAGGACCTTGGGACTTGATAGCATTGCTCCCACCAGCAGGAATCTCATGTATCAGCTTTTAAACTGTACTCTCCTTGTTACCTCCTAAATTGTATCAGCCTCCCTCAGTTGATAAAGTATTTCTTCATTCTGCCCACATGACTCTAAAACCAGTTGACTCCACTGCCCCCTTCAATCAGAACAGTGACTAGAAGAAGCGATTACAGTGAACATCCCTGGTCAGAGGGAAGAGTGCAGCCAGGCCGCCGGACGGATGCACAACCGAGACCCCGAGGCCTCTCCCGGGCAGCCATAACCTTCCTAGCCGCCTACCCTTGCTCTTGAGGAGCCTCTTGCTTTTGACTATCTTTCTTAAGTTCTTGGTCTTCTGCTGACTTGTCTTTCTCTCTGACTTTCCTAATCTAGAGAGGAAGGAAAGCCTACACAAAAGGTAAAGTATGGTGGAGATGGTTTGGAAACATGAGGGGCCGAGAAAGTGGAAATAGCCTGGGATTGGATCTGCGTGGTTTTTCTTTGCTCAGCAGTTATTAAGCATATTGAATAATGGTCATATAGGATTACCTCAGAACGTATCTTAGTCTCTTTGTTAGCATTCTTGAAGCTTCGTCACCAATCTTTGTTCTTACTTCATAATTCTTTTGGTCCTGCTGGCGTGACTGGTGTGAGCATACTGATTCTCCTTTTCTTTTCTCACTGAAAGGAATTCAGTACATAGGAGCTCCAGTGAGCCTTTCTCTTCAGAGTAAGTAGTTCTGTTGGTTTTGTGTGGTACATCTGAAGACCTCTGGTGGTAGCAGCTAGAACCAACCAGCCGAGGGGAGAAGAGTCTGGGGTGGCAGGATATGCGAAAGGAAGCCGCAGTGAGCAGGAAGGGAAGCGTGCTGCCCTTGAGGTGGGCGCAAGCGACGGGCAGCCAGTCGCAGCCACTGGCACAGCAGGGAAGGCACCTGTGGAGGGAGGAAGTAAGGCCTCCCCTTGAAGGGCACTGGTTATGAGGCTGTATTCAGGATGCAGGGCCTGACAGAGGCGTCAGCTCTCCCTGGCTGTGCCGGAGCCCTTCACAGTAGAATGGTAGCACTGCCTGTTCCTCGGGCCATCGCGTGAGCTGCCGCAGCACAGACTCTGTCCACATGGGCCAACCCCAAAACAGAGGGGGGTGGGGGGTCGTAGGTGCGGGGGGTTGCTCCCCGCCCCGTCATTGCTACACGTGCAAGACCACCCCTGAAACTGGAGGTGGCAGCCCAGGCCCAGGGCCAGTTAGTTCATTATAGCTCACCAATCTGTTGAAATACAACTTCTGTGTAAAGAGTTTGGGCCCATGGAGGTGGCCTGGCTTGGTTCTTAAATGCTAACCTTGCTATTTGCTTAACCTTTATGCATGGGGTGGGGGGGGGCAGCTTTTCATTAGAATTATACATATACATATATCAAAACAATGTGTTAATCACTGTTGCCAAATTTCTGGTTGAAGTCACAGTTCTTTCATTGTTGGCAAAATGATCAAACACTTTATTATCACCTCCTTACATTTTTTTCCCCCTGTTTTCTGTTTCAGTTGCTGATATGTGTTCAAGATGAGTGGGATGGGAGAAAATACCTCTGACCCGTCTAGGGCAGAGGCGAGAAAGCGCAAGGAATGTCCTGACCAGCTCGGACCCAGGTTAGACACTTCCTGAGAAGGAGTTGGTGTTGTCTGTCACGGCATTGTGCGTGCTTGTTACTGTAGCATTCATTGTATTCCCAATTTGAGTAATGTGTTTAGTTTTTCTCCATAATAATCAAACTTTAAAAAATGTACTAGTATATGTTTTAAATATACTAACAAATCACAGGGTTTTTTTTACAAAAAGAGGAAAGCTAAATACTTTTTCTAATGTTCCTTTTATATTTGACACTTACTTCACTCTATAATCTTGAATTTTTCTTATTTTCTTCCTGTTGGATCATAGTATGTTCTAACAAGTAGATCCTACAGTGAGAACATTTTGCTGTTAGCTTGCTTGCTGGCTTGCTTGCTTTATTTACTTATTTACTTACTTATTTACTTACTTATTTATTTTGATGTGAGGGATGGAACCCAGGACCTTTGCATTGAGCTGTATTCCCAGCTCTTATTTTGGTTTTGATTTTGAGTTAGGGTCTTGCCAAGTAGCTATGTTGCCTCCCAGAAGTGCAAGAGTTATTATGTCCACCTTGCTTTTAGCTTTAGAAGAAGCTCTTGTTTTAATTTTTTTGAATGACACGAAATGTTAAATCCATTTTCTTTTGAGCTAAAGACAGGATTGTGGCCCTTCAGTAACAAAATAGTTTTAAAGCAAATTTTGTGTAGGGTGGAAATGTGCATTGTTAGAACCTCTGTGCAGAGTATTTGATACTATGAAAGTATGAACTTTGAATTAGCAGTTCTACTTAGAGGATTATTTCTATAATATACTTACATGCAAAAAATGTGGGTTTTGGTGTTACTGATCACAGTATTATTTATATGCAATTGCAAAAGATTAAGAAAAAACTAAATGTAGAGAATTATTTAAACAATGCTAGTGGGGCTGGAGGAATAGAACAGCAATTAGAGTGCTTGACTAGCAAGATCAAGGTTTCAAGTTCGATTTTCCAGTTTCTCATATGCTGGGCCTGGTAGCGCATGCCTGTGATCCCAACACCTGGGATGCTGATGCAGGTCAATTGTCATGAACTCGAGGCCAGCCTGGGCTACATAGTAAGCTCAGTACCCTTCTGGACTGCAGAGCGAGACCCTGTCTCAAAAATAAATAAATAAATCTGCTGCACCTGTAATCTGAACACATATCATAAAGGATGACACTGAATTAAATGGAAAAGACCTTAGGAGTATTGTGGCAGAGCAAAAAACAAAGCTTAGAGAGCTTGTAGATTATTTTATCATTTGCATAAAAGGGGAAAGAAAAGCATTTATATCTGTATTGGGGAATAAAAAGAGAAAATGATATTATTGCTCACTTTGATAGATGAGAACTAGGCAGAGAGCAGAGGTAACAGAGATACTGTTTAGTGCTCAGGTATTTTAAATCAAATGATTTTATGAGTTAAATTAAAATAGCAACTTATCTATACTGACCAATACGAAGAGGCAGACTGAGAACAGCAGGGAAGAGGGCTTCAAAAAGGCCCAAGGGAGGAAGAGAAGGCAAATAATAGAATATGTTTTACTCCTTCTGCCTCTAGTTGCAAAGCAGAACAGCAAGCCTTTAGTGTCCGGTCCCCAAATCTCAGCCCCTAGCTGCTGCTGCTGCTGCTGCTGCTGCTGCTGCTGCTGCTGCTGCTGCTGCTGCTGCTGCTGCTGCTGCTGCTGCTGCTGCTGCTGCTGCTGCTGTGTGCTGCCTCCAGGGGAGTCCCAACCTTCTGGTTCTCAGGCTGCCTATAGTACCCAGGAGTGCTAGCTGGGCGGCAGTTTGAGTGAAGGGCTCCAAGGGGCAGTCTCTTCTCTCTTGTAACGCTTGCAGCGAGATGCATGCTGCCGCCTGGTGCATTTGTGTGCCTCTGAGCGCTCTGCCTGGCTCTCGCTCAGGAGTCCGGGAGGCAGTGCCCCCTTAGCACCTAGTTGGCATTCGTGTATTTCCTGTTATCCTGTGCTGTGGGGGGAAGGCAGCACAGGGAGCCAGAATGGGAGCTGGACTCCTGTACACCTTGCAGACATGCTCTTCGTTTTGCTGGACTTGATAAAGTAGGGAAAAAGAAACTTACACAGATTCTCAAGTGACTTGGTGAGATAGTGTCTCAGAAGTAGGCAGTGTCGAGGATGACCTCCAGAACAAAACACATTGTCTTGCTGCTCTTCCCATAAGTTGCTGCATTATCTTGGGCCAGTCATGTGGCCACGGTGAAATACATTGAGGGATCATGCTGTAGCTCAGGGCTGTTAATGAAAATAAAACTTACCTTTAAAGATCAATGTATAGAAGCCCATTGCAAATTTGTAAACTTCTAAAATTATTTAAGAAATGTTCCATGACTCAATTATTTACATTTTAAAGAAGCCTATGAAATTACGAAAATCGGTTTTTTAAAATCTGTTTTAATTTTTTTATGTTTTACCCAAAAAGCCAAAAATCATTAAAGTGTATTTGTATCTGTTATGATGAGGTTAATTTCCCTTTCTTTTACTAACCTTAAATAAATGTTTGAGGGTTTATAAATGTGCCCTCCCTAACCTTTGTAGAGCATTACTTGTGTGACAGTAAATTTGATGCTCCTCTGTGAAACACATAAATAGCACAGTGTCACTGAGCAGAATCACCTGTGTGTTTGCCGTTGCCAGAGCTGTTACCATTCAGTAGGTGATGCTAAGCCTTTTAAATAAATGATCGTACAAATAATAAACACCTAATTACAAACTGGTATACATTTTACTTTTAAAAAGCATGTAACATTTTAGGACCAGAGTGCATCTGTGTTCATGTGGATAACTTACGTTTGTATTAAAACTAGTTTATTGTATTTATCTTTGTCATAAGAGCTCTTTTTCAAATACATAGTAGAAACATGTTTCTTCTTGTTAGCCCCAAAAGGAACACTGAGAAACGTAATCGTGAACAGGAAAATAAATATATAGAAGAACTGGCGGAGTTGATTTTTGCAAATTTTAATGATATTGACAACTTTAACTTCAAACCTGACAAATGTGCAATCTTAAAAGAAACTGTGAAGCAAATTCGTCAGATCAAAGAACAAGGTAAGAGGACAGCATGAATGTCTTGGAGACTTGATTAGGGGTGTGCTCTTCCATGTGTGAGCAGCCCCTTCAGAGGCCTTTAATCCATCTCTGATGCTTAAATTATTGATGAGGAAGTGATGTCATAGTGTAAGATAAATGCGAGTATCACTTGCAGTGGTTTATAAATAGGTCTGATATAAAACCCAGCCATTCCCTGAAGAGCAAGGAGAGGCGGGGGAGGCGCCGGATCATGTAGTTAAGTCACCCAGGTACTGCGGCTCTCCTCCTTGTACCTAGAGTTCTCACAGCTCCCCCAGCAAGTAGCTGTCAGAATTTGGGAGAGGGGAGCCAGTATGGGGTGTAAGCCAGAAGTAAGGAAGTGAGCCACCTCCTGTTTCAGGTAGTCTGCATATTTGATTAAGTCTGGGTCTCAACTGGCCGTGCCACTGGATTAGAATCTCATATCCTGAATGACAGGAGATTTGAAAGGCTCTAATCTCTACTAAAAATTCTTTTGTGAAGTCAAAACACAGAACATGACAGATTTCTTCCTGTGGGTTATTTTTTTCCATGAGATCATTTTATACTTTTCTTTGATATTTTTTGCCTGCAGAAAAAAATAGAAATAATGTTTTTGAAAATACATTATACTTTGTACTGCCAAAAATAAATCTTTATTACTAGGCATGTATGAACACTGTCTCACAGCTCAAGGCTGATGCATGCTGTGAGGTGTCTGCGTACCGCTTCCTTCAGAGCAGGGCGACTGGAATCTCTTGTAATATTTTTGAATGTACCCGCTTACAGTTCATGGTTTTAAATATGCCTTTCAAGTTCGTATTCAATAAAGACAGACTTTTAGAAAAATGTCTTTGTCTTTATAGGTATGTAAGCCTAAGATCATGTTTGTTCAGACTGATCATAAAATCCTCTCTGCATATTAGCTAATTCTCACCACAGCCATTTCCTTTTTCATGCATATACCATTGAATTCAATAGTTGGGTTTTGTTTTGTTTGTTTTGAGGTAGGGTCTAATTCTGTAGTCTTGGCTGGTCCTGAACTCAAAGTAATCCTCCTGCCTCAACTTCTTGGGATGACAGCTGTGTACCACTATGCCTGGCTTGTTTGGTGCTAGGGATTCAAACCCAGAGCCTTGCACTTGCTAGGCAAGTGCTTTAGTCACCATGCTATTCCTTCAGCCCTAAGTGTGGTGCTGTGTGCCAGTGGGCTCAGCTGCTTGGGAGGCAGGAGGACTGCAAGCTCAAGTCCAGTCTGGGCAACTCACTGAGATCCAGTCTCAAAATAAATAAAAAGGGCTGGGGAGGTAGCTGAGAGCGATGACTGGGCTCAATCCCTACTACTACAAACATGGGGAAAAAATGAAAACAAAACAATTTCTAAGTATAGTTCTGCCTTTGAAGAACTTAAAAAAATATATACACATCCATAATATGATTCTCCAGCCCATCTGAACATCAGCCTGTGTCGCAGGCTCCCCATCATTGCTATCGGTCGGGCGGCATCCCTCCGGGCCTGTCTCGCTCTCTTTGGGTCTCTCAGCTCTTTCTTTCCCATTTGATGTTCACTAGTTATCAGAACTCCGTTTTCATCTCTCTCTAATACCTTTTGGGGCCACGAGGCATAGCTTAGAGGTTAAAACACTTGCCTGGCAAGCATCGGGCCTTGGATTCAACTCCCCATCACCACACAAGCCAAGGCATGGGGGTGTGCACCTGTAATCCTAGCACTCAGGAGGCTGAGGCAGGATGGTTGCTGTAAGTTTGAGGCCTATATGGGTAGAATAGTGGGTTTAGGACTAGCCTGGGCTACAAAGTGAGACTCCGTCTCAAAGAAAAAATTAAAAACATTAAAACATTTTCATTTTTGGTGGCAGCAAATGAAAAAAAAACAATATTCCTAGAACTTTTTGGATAAATGGTTAGTTGAAGTTACACAGTCCTGTGGACTTTCATGTTTCTGGTTGCTGATATTCAAGTAGAAAAGTCTTTCAACTGCTTTTCTGTTTTGATTTCGTTTTGTGAATAGTGGTAAACAGGGCATGGTACGTAATGCTTTTATGTTTTAAAACAATCATGTGTGTATTTTTATCTATTATGAAGGTCTTACACAAGTTTTTAAAAGTTTTGCAAAAACCTCAGTAATTCCCCCTTTAAACCATAAAACACGTTAAGATGTGTCATACTGGGCCTGTGCCAGCCCTTAGCTCTGCTGTTGACTGCGAGACCGCATACCGCAGCCACCCAAGAAGCAGCAATAATAAACACCCTGTCACTTCTATGCTTTCAGTAGTGTTCCCACTAATTTGAAAAGCAGTATGTTTTGAAAAGGGAAGAAAAGTTAAATACTGAATGTAAAAATGAAAAACATAAATATGCTTTTAAGTTCTCAATCTAATATTTAGAGAATATTCTTTGCTTAGTAAATTGAGTTTTTGTTTTTTATTAAAGAGTAGGATTATACCAAACGAAAGCAAAGTTTGTTCTGTTATGTCATAGGAGCTTTTTGAATCTGAATAGAAAATTATTTCATCTTTCTGAAATGTCTCCTCATGCATTCTAGAGCAGTAACCAACTTGGCCACCTAGATGCTGAAGAAATTATGAGCTACGTCAGCACACTCAGCAAGTACTTGTCACCATCCATGTTCAGTAGAAAGTTTTCTTTCCCATATTAAGCAAAAAGGCATCTTGTTTCTTCACCTGTGCTGTAATCTTTAGACAGAGACCTCTCCCTTCAGGTAGAAGACAAGACAAAAAGTTAAGGATGGTTATTGATTTGGAAAAGGTAGTTTTTTCCAGGGCCAGAGAACTCTTACTGCTCATACAACCTGTGTACTAACGAGGCTTCATGGGCCTATTAATTTCTGGGCAGCTGAGGGCCAGCAAGGTTCAAGGGTGACTTGTGAGTTAGGACTCTTCCTGTCTGTGCGTCTCTTGCCCCAATCTGTTCCCCGAACCAGTCAGCATAAATACAGCCTGCCCCCATCTTCACACCATTGTCCAGACTTCATTTGCTTTTCAGTCACACTTGTCAGCTTGATTACAATCAGTTTGGGAGCTCAGGAGAACTGCCCACAATATACTAAGCCTTCGTATTCCACCCAGAGCAGTGAAACGAGGCTATATGAGGCTCCTTGCTAAAGAGTCCTGAGCACTGGGAAAAAGAGGGCTCGGCCAGTCTTCTCATCTTCCTGGAACCCTCCTGTTGCCAAACCTGCGTGCACCAGCTGAGCAGCATAGAATCCTTTACCCCACTCCACTGCCTTGTTAGCTGCTCATCGATTCTCTGTACACTTTGGAGAAGTAGGAATAGAGGATAGTGGGAAGGGCGTTTTAAGAAAGCCCAGAGGATGGGAATTTGGCATGGAAGTTACCATTGTTTGTTTCATTTCAGAAACATTGGCTTGTACCTAGCACTCTGTGAGACCTATGGGTGTTAAAGGCTAGCCTTCCGAGGGCCCATGCACAGGCCCGAGCCCAGTAGAAACATAACAAGTACACACACGAGTTTGGTGCTGTGGAGCAGGATCAACACGAAATGCGGAATTCCATTCATGTTTTTGGTTTTCTTTTGGCTCACATTTATAGATCCTGAGTTATTAAGTTAGTAACTTAATAATTACGTTAGACGTTCTGATGCAACTAAATTCTCTGAAGATTTTGAATAGCTAAGACTTAATGATCTTAATACGTGTCAGACACTTTTTGAATTTTTTAGGTTTGGGAATTTATTTAATACTGAGAACATGACATCTAGGCTGGTGATGTAACTCAGTGGTAGAGCACATGCTTAGCAGGTATGAGGTCCTGGGTTATCACCAGCACTGTAAATAAATAAATAAATAAAATAAAATAAATTCAAAACAGCAGTCCATGCCACAAAATAGGTATATTATTTTTCTCAGGTGGGAATCCTGAGCCATGGATACTTAAGTAGATTGGCAAAGCATGCGCTAGGTAAAGGAGTCAGAGGGGTCCCAGGCAGTCAGACTGGCTCCAGAGTCTGCATTAAGCCAATGTTACAGCTGTTTTTGATATGTAAGTGTAATGCTGCTTTATTTTGGTGTGATGATAAATGTTTAAAACATCTATCTTCTGTAACTTAAAAAACAGTGGTCTTTGATAGAAAACACTTTTTTGTTTTTGTTTTGGCTAGCTGGAGAGGCTAATATTGTACCTATTCCACAGAAGAATTAGAAATATTATGAAAAATACAGATGATCAATTCTAGATTACATTGTCCACTTTAACACTCCTTTGCTGTAAACTTAAACATTGCTATAGAAAGTATTTAGAGATTTCCTATTCCTTTATCAAAACAAAACTGAAATATCAAGTGACTGAAAGTTTGTTGAAGGCATAAGAATTAATAAATTTCTACTCTTCTGTTTAAAGTAACCTCCTGTTACCCCAAAATTGCTTACACTTTTCATTTCTTTTCTGAGATAATTAAAATGAGTTTTATTATTTGAAAACCTTTTTCTACTTTATTTAAATCCATTTTCATGCATTGTATTTGAGTATAGGGTTTGTGTTATCAATTAATGCAGAATTTATTTCAAGAGTTTATTGTTATTTTTCTGTATCAGTTTTATTGGTGAATAGCTACAACAATAATATCTCAAAAATCTGGGTCAGTATAAACTAGATTGGGAGAAGAGATCAGGCAACCCAAAAGGTCACTCAAGTTACTCATTACAATATAATTCTGATATGTAATGCTCATGTGAGAATGTTTGGATTCCAGAAGGTTTCATACATATGAATGTCATATCAAAGATAACATCAAAATACCAAATAGCTTTGGAGTTGGAGTGGTATGCTGGTGTCAGCAGTCAGAGTCAGTTGATGCCTTATCAAGAATTTTATGAGTTCTTTGTTAAGCACAGCCATTATGATATGGACCCAGTTTATATAAAAAGCAAAGCCAAAGAAAACTCAAAACACACCACTTCTGATTATTTTACTACATTTAACCATTATTTGTATCCTAGAAGTTCCTTTTGCCTTTTTTTTAGGCTCTTTGTAGTCCAGGCAGGTCCGAAACTCATTATGTAGCCCAGGTTGGCTTCAAACTCATCCTGCCTGGGTCTCCTGAGTGCCAGGATTCTAGGTGATTCCACCTTACTCTTTCCTTTTGTCTCATTCGTTAACTTTAAATAGAGATTTCAACCAGCAATGATTTAGAACCATACTCTTCTGTTAATTGTAATCATAGGTGGGCTTAAGTATTCTGTGAGTCACTTGGGTGTCTGGGACTTAAAAGGAGTTGTGTATTTGTAAGTTATGTAGTACATATCCTTTATACTAGTACAATTTATAATAAACTTATGATCTGTTTTTTCTCCAAGATCCAGTTTTTAAACATCTGCTAGCATCTTATTGTTTGGATAGGTTGTGTTGGAAATTGTGAGTCAGTGTAGATATTCACAAACTAAAAGAATTATTGAAAAATTTATGGAAGTAAATGGGAACCACTGTGGCACTTAGAAGCAAGATGTAACACTTATGGGAAAAAAATGACACTTTCCTTTTCTTTCCTCCATGTTAAATGTGTGAAGTTGTTATGATAAAAAAAAAATGGGTTCCTAAAAGCTCAGTTTAGTTATGAGCACATAGCTGTCACCAGGCAGAGTACAAGCAACACTCTGATCGCAGGTCTCTTCCCGCAGAATGGTACTGGCGAGTCAGCCTTCAGTGCAGCGCCAGTCGTTGCTTAAGTTCCCAGTGATGAAGGCTTAATCTGAAAGGCATCGGCTGTGAGCACAACGGCGTCTCACTGCTTGGATTGCCCTTCAGAAAATAAGTGGTGAAGGGCTGGAGGAACAGGACAGCAGTTAAAGCACTTGCCTTGTAAACACAAGGCCCTGTGCTTGATTCCCCAGCACCCCATTAAGCTATACGTGGTGGTACACACTTGTAATCCCAGCACTTGGAAGGCTGAGGCTGGAGGAGTGCCATGAGTCCAAGGCCTGCTTGGGCTACAAAGTTAGACACTGTCTCCACCAAAAAAAAAAAAAAAAAGGTGGTAATCAAAATACGCAGTGAATGTTTAATTTTTGAAAATATATTGTGATAAAAGACATATTGCTCCGATCCCTTTCAAGATACTCCCCCTCCCTGTGATTACACTTATCCCACTGTTATACCACTTTCCGAAGCACTTCTGGAAGTCCTCTTTTTTAAGTGTCTTTACATGATATGATCAGAAATGCTGGTGAACGCTGCTGCCGTGTGCCACCCAGCAGAAAGGCAGACTCAGAGAAGCACCCCCTGTTCAGCAGGCCTGCCACTGTGAGATTCTGGCTTCTCAAAGCCATGATGACCATGAAAGGTGAATGTTTAGTAAATTCAGGACATGGAGGCAGCCCTGACAGGAGCTAATGGCACTCAAAAAAAAAAAAAAAAAAAAAAACAGACCTGCTTTAGAACGTGGCAGTAATATGCAGATATATTATTAGTAAGGGGGTATTTTGAGAAGGATTGATGGCAGTGTGTCTTTTACTGTAAAAATACTTTTTTAAATTTAAATACCACGATTTTATCATGCCTTGTGAAGGCAGTACAAAAACACTTTATTTTTTGGAGAATGAGGAGGATACTAATAAATACATGTGTATTCTAACTTTTCTTCTAAGCAGAAGGCCCTTAGCCCCACTACCAGTAGTTTAAGTTTGATTCTAGCTTCTTTTTTGCCCTTTCTACTTCTGAAAGTGCTAGTGATAAATTACTAACTTGAGCCAGATAGACTATGTAATACATATTTAAGTCCAGGCTGGTCCTGAACTCCCTATGTAGCCCACGCTGCCCTTGAATTCATGCTTATCCTCCTGCCTTAGCATCCTGAGTGCTGGGCTTATGGGTGTGCAGCACCATGTCTGGCTAATTTTTTTGTGTGTGGTGCTAGGGAATCAAGCCCAGAGACTTGCACATGCTAGGCAACACTCAACACTGAGCTGCACCCTCAGCTGAGGCTGTATAGTGCGTGTCAGTGCAGATGTGGCCCGCATCCAGCTGGTAGAGCAGGGTGAAGCAATGGCTAGGATGAGTGCAGTGAGAGGAAAGGCTTTGTTTAAAAATATCAGCTGCCTCTCTTCCCTAAACCGTATGGAAGTTTATTAACATCTTGGGGCCTATATTTTTATTTTTGTTAAGGGGAATAATAATGCCTACGTAAAGTTCCTACAAAAAGTAATGTTTCTAAAGTTCTTTAATTGCTGCTTGGCACATTGAGAGAATTAATTAACGATAGCTTTATTACTCTACTGTCTCTGATGTCTGTTCTTAGAGATACTGTCTTGGATGTCTGTTCTTAGACTGCCCAATAAATCTGGATTTTCTAAGGACTCAGAATTGATATAGAAACAATTAATTGTGGGCTGTTTTCTCTGTTACTTTAACACAGAAAATAATCTGGCCTGGCTTACTCTAAAGATCTAAAACTTTTGCTGCACACATAGGGAAAAAAACTAAATTTTATGTTTTTGTTTGATAATATAACTTAAAGCCAGCAATTTGTCATTGATGTAACTTTTAATGAAGCTAAATCATTTTTCACTGAACTACACATAATCTACTCTCATACATTTTATGTGGATGGACGGCTTGCCTTATTGATAGGACCTTGAGAATCGGCAGGGTCAAGGCTTCCATCCTCACTTTTAGTTAGGAGCCCTCTTATTTTGACTACATGCATGATGATTGTGTGGTTTGTGTTGGGGGTGCTTGTTGTCTTTTCGGTTTCACAATTTTCAAATAAAGAGCATTTAATTAATGTGCCCTAATGCTTGAGAATTTTGATAGTTCAGGCCATGCCCTCACTTTTAGGCCTCCACTGGCATTTGACCTCCACTTGGCAATGGGCATTCCTTGTTTTCTTGGTTGCCTGTACTGATAGGAAAGAGATTAGTTGCCGGTGTGGTGGCAGACACCTGTAATCCCAGCACGTGGAAAGACTAGTATGATTGTAAGTTCAGCCTCAGCCTATGCATTTCAGCAATTTAGCACAACTCTACTTAAATTTCAATTTTTTTCACGTTAATAAATGTGTGGGGCTAAAGGCCCTATATTCAAAGTTCAGAGAGGGAGGAAAGTAAGAAAAGAAGGAAATTTTTTTAAAAAAGAAAAGAGGGAAAACTAATTAATTCTGACACCCCACTGTATACCCCACTTTGTCTAAGAGTAAACATTTGTAAATTTGACAAATTTGTATTGAGTAAATACTATATGTAAAACATATTGCTCACTGGAGAAAATCCAGTGATCTTTAAGGACTTGATCTTTCCCTTGGAGCTTTTACTTATTGAGGGAAAAATCACTTTCTAAAAACAACTAACCATAGGACTGTTGGAGAAACAAGAAATGAATATGATTAAAGAAGATGAATCAGACTTCGATGGAAACAATGCATTTAAATTGGGCCTTGCTCTGAGATTTTAGTAAATAAAAAAAAATAGGAACTAGGGATAGGGAGAGGCATTTCAAACAGGCCATGGAGGAGCCCAAGCGAGTCATGAGGACACCTAGTGTCACACAGCATGTGCCAGGTCAGGCTGGCTAGGCACAGAGTAACATGTAACGTGTCCTAAAGGATTTTGTTAGAGTTGAGGCTGAAAGTGGCAATTCAGCCAAACAGCAGCAATGAAGTTCAAAGAAGGCAGCACTAACAGGAGCCCTGTAGCCGTCCTTGGCAGGTGAATTGAAATCTCTGCATGACAGCACACATGAAGACCCTTTTTTTAGGCCAAGAGCCGTTTGAATGTTTGACATCATTCTTAGGCCATACCAAATTATTAACTTAAAAATGAGCCTCCTGTGTTTTTATGAAAAAGAGCTCCTAGGTAGATTAAATTTCAAACCCGGCCTGTCATTGCCGTGGCCAACTGGGGACCCGAGGATGCAGTCAGCAGGCTAGCTATTTCCCACCCCTGCCCTAGTGATACCCACACCTGGGAGTAGGGAATGCTTAACTAATGAAACAGGGAAGAGGAAGCCACGCACATGCCTAAGAACTGTGAAGTGTGCCGCTCATCTTTGGGGACAAATACTAAATGTTTTACAGACAGCCTTCCTTCTTGTTTGTAAGAGTCTGCGGGTGCTTAGCAGATTTGGAGCATCAGAGAAAGGTAGCAAGAGGGACGCTCAGGGAAAGCCAGCAGGCAGCCAGCCAGACAGCGAAGAGCAGTGGAGGCACCCCGTGCGAGCTCAAAGGGAAAAAAGCACTTTTTAAATGTAAAATTTTATTTTTTGGTTTCTTTTGACATTGTCACTAATGACAACGTGGAGTCACGTGACAGCAGAGGGCACACTTGGAAATACGGGCCCATGGCTGCGCCCCCTTGGTGCCAACCTTCACTTTGTCTTAACCAGCCCCAGCTGTACTGAAGAATGTCCCTCGTCCCCTGCCCGCTCATCCTCCTCTGTGCCTGACAGTGCATCATCCGCACCTGCCTCTCTTCTTGCTCCTATCCCTGGGCCACTGCCCCCACGGGAGCAGTACTGGCCCGTTCCTACAGAAGATTGAGCTGTAGCTCTTCCTGAGGACTCACCTCCTTGAAGGAGCGAGGTTGGTCAGACCACCACAGTTGGACTGACTGCTGTAGTGTCAGGGACAGAGTCTGAGGTACCTGCCCCACAGCAGGCTGTGGTCTGTCTCCAGCGCCGCCCTCTTCCCCTGGTGCTGGCTCTCCCGTGACATGAGGAAGCCCCGGCAGACACACGGCAGGTTCTTGCCCTGTGGCTCTAGGCCTGCGCCTGCAGTGCCTCTCAGCTGCTCAGCATCGACTCACCTGTGATAGGCCATTAGGGTAGAGTGCGGTGCTATTTTGGGATCAGAGCACAGTAACAGAGAATCCAGGGTGGGTGACAGTAGAAGGTCCTGTGACAGAACAGCTTTACCACCTCTCTGCACCCAGCCACTTGGCCACTTGTCCTTCAGTCAGTAAGCACACTCCAGTGTCCTTATCCTGGAAGACTGGCTGCTGCTGACACGCCCTTGAGCTCTGCTGTTGCACCCTTCAGCATCCCGGCTTCCCCCCTCCTGCTTGCAGGGCCTGTTCCTGCTTCTGCCTTCCCCCCCATCACTGTTCTACTGCGCATTCTTTGCAGCCCTTCTCAGATACTGCTCTTTTCAGAGTCACCCGAGAAATTGAAAGCTTACTGTCCTTCAACACCCATGCCATTTCTTCTGCTCTCTAGACTTACTCTGACTTTATGTGCTTTTATTTCTTTTTCCTGATTGATGGACACATTTTAATGGCAGAGACGGACCACATCCACACTTGTGGCAGTTCTGAGCACAATGTTCATTCTCAGTTTATGCAAAATAAATGCCAAATTTTTCTGATGTGTAGCCTTGCATAATTGTTTTTTTTTTAATCAGGAAAATACCACCCTGAATTTCAGAACTTGACATTTGTATTTTAACAATTGACTGAGCAGTCTGTTTCTTAGACAAGAATTTCAAATTAAAGCATCTCCTGAGAAATATTATTTACAATAGTTTATTTTGCCTCCTTAAAGTGCATTAGTTCTTAAGGAAATTTTGGGTGGAAAACTGGCAACCTTTTTAGAGACTAACACACTTAGCTCTGGAGCCATCCTTCTTTGTATAAAAATGAGGAATCTGTCAAGCTTATCGACGGGAGTGCATTTTGAAATCTAAGAAGAAATTTATAATTTTTCCAATTATGTTTATTGTAATATTACATTAGTATAGACTCTTTGCCCTAACAATGTGGATCTTGTATTAGAGATTGTAACAGAGAGCACATTCGTGTTTATGTGAGTCCTCTGCAGGTACTTGATATGTTCATTTTGAAACAGTTTATATGTGAGATTTTTCCAGGAGTGTTACATTTCTCTGGCCTGAGTTCACATCTGCTTCACTTTGTTTGGTTTGAGGAATAATGCTCCTCTGCAGAAATGAATTACATACCTTGTGTGTGGTTGTGAGAAGGGAGAAGACTTCCCAATTGCACTGCATTTGGCTCATTGCATGTTCTTTATCCCCTGTTGTCAGAAAGAGCTAAATACAACAAGTTCATGTATAGTGTTTTTGCCAAGGGATAAATAAAAGATACAAGGAATCAAATACCATGATCCGATTGTTCTTCATGTTACCCTTCACTGGTTGGCTTATGAACTCAGGATCCCGCATGTGTACACAAGTGTCTAGGAGTGATCTGTATACCTTCAGACCCAAAAGTGCTTACCGCTATCCATCTAGATAGGATCCTTTTATTTTATTTTATTTTATTTTATTTTATTTTATTATTGCTGGGGCTGGGAGTTGAACTTTGGATGGCTTAGGTTTAAATTTTATTATGTTGGCTTTTGTTTGGTGTTTTGTGTTCATTTGAAACAGGGTCTCACACTGTAGCCCAGGCTGGCCTGTAACTTGTGGCAGCCCTCCTGCCTCTGCCTCCTTAGTGCTGGGATTACAGGCATGTGCCACTATGCACAGCTTATGTGGTGCTAGAGAATCAAACTCAGGGCCTTCTGCTTGCTAGGCAAGTGCTCTAACAACTGAGATGCACCCATAGCCCTTGTTTGCTTTTTTTTTTTAAAACGAGTGATAACAATTCTATTTTCTAACCTATTATACTGGGGAAATAAGAGAGAGGGGAAATAGAACCTTTTGTAGACTCAGGTTTAATTTTCTCCTGATGTGGCTTATAATGTGATAAATTATTATACATAAAACTATTTTAATTGGTCCTCCATGGAGACTGTTTTTCCAGTTAGGTGAATGAGCTGTAAAGACATACAGTGTAAGTTTACTCTCCCAACAGCTTTGAGGTGCACATGAGAGTATTGTTAACTGTGCACGTTGTTGTACAATAGATCTTGCTAAGTCTTTCATCTCAAGTGACTGAACGTGTACCCGGGACAACAGCCCATTCCTGTCACCCCCCGGCTCCTGACAGGCACCATGCTTCTTCTTTATACTTATAGGATGGGACTGCTTTAGGTATCGTATATAGGTGCAGTCGCGTGGCATTTATCCTTTAGTATATTTCATTTGACATAATGTCCTTCAGATTCACCCGTACTGTAAGTCTGCAGTGCTGGGAGGAGGGAAATCTCCTATCCGTAGGAAACTGAGAGAATCAGAGTGCTATTAAGGTCTCTTGTTAAACCTTTTGCTTTATTTCAGCCCTTCCTCACCTCCCCGTAAAGAATATTTCTTTCTCTGACATTTTCTCCTCCATTAGACTTCCTCAGTAGGCCACAGGAGAGGGAGAAATGTTAAACGGGGCCTTCATAAATCATACTGGTTATCTTCTTTCTTATCTCTAGTTTAGGGATGGGCAGAATAAGGCTCTGTCACTTCCCAATTCTTTCCTTCTCTTAAAATTGTCATTCACTTTGGAATATTTTAATTGATTTCTAGTTAGAAAATTTTACTTTTTGTTAGTCACTGAGTCACCATTGGTAATCCAAGTATAGCAACCCGCTTTTTTATTTTTAATGCTTCCGTCTTTCCCCTCAAGATCCTGATGATTTTAAGGTACTAACTGTAGGGAAACAATAATAATGTTCTTTACCTCTTTTTTTCTCCCTTTGGTATAAAATGGAGACTTTTACAACTTGTGTTTTGCCATGAGTGCAGAGTCCAATAAAATTGACATCCCAAAGTTTTAGACCTTGAGATTGTAATCATTGGTCCAGATTTTGCTCCTGAGTTGTTCTTATCAACGTGTCAGATTCTGAGTCACATTTTGTTACAGGTTCTCTAAGAATGTTACAAACTTCTAAGACAACAGAGGGTAATTCACTGGTTTACAAGAAATTTGGTTATTCTTGTCCAGACATGGTGGCTCCAGCTTGTAATCCCAACACAACAAAAAATTACCATTTTTAAGTACACAGTTCTGTGGCACTGAGTACATTCGTGTCATTGTTTAACATCACTATGTTCATGAATTTCATTATTCTAGGTACCTCGTACAAGTAGAGTAATCCATTCTCTTCTGTCTTCCAGTGACGGGCTTATTTTACTCTGCATACAGTTCTCAAGGCTCATGCGTGTTCTAGTAATTGTTGCCCTCCCTTGTGTTACTTCACTAGAGTAGGAGTGGTAAGTCAAAATGAGACGTTCGTAGTGTTAGCCAGGAGATGAATGAGTGCCTCATTTGGGTTGAGTGTCAGGGTAGCAGCACTCGGGTGACATGGATGCCTCTGCATGGGCTTGGTCTAGTAGCAGGAAAGAAAGGCCATGGGGCAGTAAGTCACAATACAAAAATCTCTCTGTACATACAGAGTAAGGCAGAGCTATAACCTTGCTGGAAGGTGGTTGTTTCTAGCCTTTCAGCCACAAATAAACATGAACCAGAGCCAGTAGCACTGAGTTTCAGTAATAGTGTATTTATACAAAGAGTGGTACATGTTCATATTTGATAAATAACACATTTTATGTATTATATAGAGGTATCAAAAAGACTGATAGAGTGAGTTATAAGAGAAGTTTTGTGTAGAGTCTGCCTAGTAGGCCCTCAGTGGGTGTGATCTTACAGTAGCTGATAAGCAAGTAGAGAGTCATCTGGATGAGGCCTGGGACTGGGGGAGATCCAAGGTGCCTGTCAGGAAGCTTTCTTCTCATCATGCCATTCTTCCTTTCTTCCTTCCTTTATTGGCAAAGTCCCTACAAAAGGAAGTTACACTCCTGCTTACTGGTTAGTACCTAAACACTGACACTGCTCCCTGCAGCAGCCACAGCTTCCTGTTTGGCCACAGCCAGCACCTCCCTGTCCTTGTCCTCCAACCTCTAACACTCTGCTAGTGTTAACCATCCAGTCCACAGTGCACTTCTGTTTGGTTTGACCGCCTCATCTTCATCTAACCCTTGGCCTTTTTGTGCCCACTGAAAATTTTTCCTTACTCGGTGTTACCACCTGTCCACACCTTTCATATCTGCATCAATTACTGCCATCTTTAAATCTCTGTCCTTGACCTTTCTCTCACCATTGTTGTTCGGATACCCAGTCAGGACCTTCTCCGGCGCTCCCACCCCCTCATGCTATTTGACTCTTCATCCAAATTCCCAGCTTCTTGATAGATGTTCCCACAGATATGCCTGTTAGGCACCTTAATGTATCATACCTTAGACAAAATTCATTTTCTTCTCTCTCTCTCTCCTAAAAAGAATGGCTCATCCTTTTTCCTGCTCTTGATGTCTGTGCCTATCACCACATATATTGGTCACCTGTTTTGTGCTGGCCAGTGATGGAAACCTCAGCATCCTACTTACCAACCTTCCTTTGTACTTCCTGGTAGTTGGCAGCCATTCGGCTCCATCACTGCCATACTGTGTTCTGATAGCCAAGCCCTTTCCTCCCCACGTTTATTCTCAGCACTCTAATTTAAGACATCTTTTCCTTCCCTTAACTCTTCTGTGCATCTCTACCTATTTCAAAATTCACCCCCATTGCTACCAACATTAACTGTCTAAAAATATATGTGCAATTCCTGTTCTCAGAACTCTCATTGAGTCTCCCTGCCTGCAAAATAAAATAATATAACATTCAATGCCCTCAACTCTCTGATCATAGCTTATGTGGAGGTTGTCCCCTGTACCTCACTGTTCAGCCATCTTACTTGTAAGCATCCTCAAGCCTTCAAGACGTTTTGACCTAAAGCTTGTATGCCATAGTTAAAGTATTTCATTCTGGCTTGTGATATAACCTAAACTGAAAACATCACTGCTACCACCCAAACCTCCCTATTGCGCTGTCAGCTCTTCTGTGGGAAAACCATAATTTATGGACTTTTACATTGTCTTCCTGATGTCTTCCAGAGATACTTCTTAATGTTTATATAATCGACCCGCCCTACCACTTCCACCCAAAACTCAGGGGTTTAGAAAAGACGTAAAAAGAGTAAGAAAGTTAAGGTTTTCTTCCTTCCAAAGCTTTAAGATGACACAAACAGAATAATGGGTAGGGTGTGGTAAGCACCATCGATTACTGTGTCACTTTGCTTTTGCTGTGACCAGGGTGCCATAATTACCTCCTCAGACGTGGTGACTTCTCATTAAGTACACATATTCAGCACCCATCTGTCAGATGCTACCAATGTGTTGTATATTGTGATAGGCCTCGGGAGCACAGAGGAGAAATTTCTGTCCCTGCTGTCCACAGGCTCTTAGTCAGCTGCAGGCAGCAGACAAACTAAGGAAAACCATTAGGACTCCTATAGAATGGCGGTTCCCCTGCATGTGTGTAGCTTTCCTTTCACACAGATCTGGGATCACCCAGGCAGGGGTTATCAGCTTGGCTGTGCCTCCATGTAAGAGTGATAGAGCTGACCGTTGAGCCTAAGAAGAAGAAGAAATAATTATGGCAATCATTAAGTGCTGTAATAGATGGAGAAGGGATGGATGGAGAGGGTGCTCAGTGGTTAGAGCACTTGCCTAGGAAGCAGAAGGCCCAGCACCATATACTAACTGGGCTTGATGGTGCACACCTGTAATCCTGGCAGGACAATTGATGTAAATTCAAAGCCATCCATGGATACATAGAGAGTTCAGGACCAGCCTAGATTATAGAGCAAGATCCTGTGTCAAACAGAGATAGATAAATAGCAAGATAACTAGAATAATAAAGTAAGAAATAAATATATTTTCTTTATCAGAAAGAGTATACTGCCATCTTTCATATGGATACTGTTTAAATAAAGTCTCAATAGTAAGAATCAGAATTCTTTGCATCCAAGGCCACTTATCATTAATTTTTTTCTTTAGCAGTATTAAAAGAATGTCACATAAACACTCATAGATACTAGTTTCTGAAACCTTCCCATTCCTTTAAGAAACCTGTATTCTCCACTCAGTTCATGTGTCACCTGATAGCTCCTTCAGGACAGGGATTCTTGTTTGAGACAAGATCTCGTCCTGTAGTTGAAGCTGGTCCTGAACTCACTGTCTAGACCAGGCTGGCCTTGAATGCACAGCAGTCCTCCTGCCTCAGCCTTACAAGCGCTGGGATTATAGGTACGCACCACCATGTCCTGCAGTCCTCCTGCCTCAGCCTTACAAGCGCTGGGATTATAGGTACGCACCACCATGTCCTGCAGTCCTCCTGCCTCAGCCTTACAAGCGCTGGGATTATAG